>JAVLVB010000507.1:375928-448057 GCA_032876305.1 Orestias chungarensis | reverse complement strand
AATATATACATATATATATATATATATATGTGTATATATATATATATATATATACACATATATGTGTATATATATATATATATATATATATATATATATATATATATATATATATATATATATATATATATATATATATATATATATATATATATATATATATATATATATATATATATATATATATATATATATATATATATATATATATATATATATATATATATATATATATATATATATATATGTGTACATATATGCGGTTGATCTTAACGCATGTTGTGCGTCCCAATCCATGATCCCTCCTGTTCCTTCGGAATCTTTCCGATTCAGTTCAGGTGTTATTTTAGCTTTTAAAATGCGGATCGTGTAAAAACAGTACAATGGTACCATGGTTACGCTCCGCGACACTCAAAAGTGAGAAGAAGAAAAAGAAGAGCAAAAGCTTCTCCAACATCCAAAAGTTGGTATATAGGGAATATTTTCTTTATTCTTCAGAACAATTAACTAAGAAAAAACAAAAGTTTTTGCTGCCTTGATATCTAGATTGGAACCTTAGGAAGGGAAGCAGGCCCACAGCATCACAGATCCCCCACTGTACCCAATAGTTACCATGTGGTGTTTCTTCACATGTTCTCTCTCTCATTTGTACACTTCCTCATTCTTAATCTCATCTGACCAAAGATTTTATGTTTTGACTTATTTCAGGAAATCGCTCACGTTTATTTTTGTTCTGCTGATCTTCCAACACTGGAAACTATTTCCTCGTCACTCTAGGATGGTGAGATAAACTTGACCCACCGTTCAATCCTTTGTGTTACATTTTCTGTAGTTTTTAAAATAGTTATTCAATGACTGGAGGGCTAGTCATACCTGTACACGATCCACTTGTACCTTGTTGAAAAGCACATGTTCCTGTTTCAGATTATTTTTAGCTCAGTTTAAAATACAGAGATGCAGTTTTCCCTACTGCCTCTTGAAGGCAACGTGCTTGCTTACACTCACAAGAGAAGAAGAACCAAAATAGGCACAAAGTGAAATCCCCACCAGTGTATCAATGCAGTTTTAGCTTGGAGATAAAAGACAAAGTAGTTTTTAAAAAATTAGGGGGAAAAGACAAAAAGCTCAGAGAAATCAGTTTCAAAACATGTTTCAGATAATAAAGAACAATCGGTTGGTGATGAATTAGCAATATGCATAAAAGCAAAGACATAAATTAGAATAGAAATATACCTTTAATATTTAGCGAGTTGATCAAATATTAACTTAAAAATCAATATTATTATTTTTATTTATCATTTATTTGTAAAGTTGCTTTTTGTCCTGTAAGTATTTAAATTAAATATAGGGTCTACATTTTTTATTATAGCAGGATTGGTCCTCCATACATCCAAACCCAAAGCTCAGACCAATGTGAAGATCACTTTCCTGGAATGGCATATTCTCCTGTCATTCCCAATATTTGAAGGAATTGCTCTTAAACTTTACAATGCTTCAGTTTAATATTAATTGTGACAATGTTTGTCCAATTTTGTAGAACAGAAGAAAAAAGTCCATAACCTTGGATATATTGTTTTCCTAATGATTAAAATTAAAGTAAATGTTGGATTTTTCAGGCGTTTCAGCTGAATGATCACGCTGCTCTGTGAGTTACGCTCTTTTGCGACCATCATAAAAGCCAAATCTTCTCCATGAAGGCTTTGAGGCGTTCGGCTCACCTCAAGTTTCCCAATAAAACACCTCCTGTTTGTAAAACGAACGCCACCTGCCTCTATTAAAAATGAAGGCCCCTTCTGATGAGCGGCCTCGCTTTCCCTCATCAGCTCCCTTGTGGCTTTTATAGTACATCCCTGAGTGCTTGGAATGGTGCGAACAACCAGAAAATCTGCAGCCCTGGTGGACACGGATGACGCCGGGGAGTTTTAATGTGGCCCAACATCCGATTTCCCTCAGATACACGAAGGTTTGCGTTAAGAGCCCGACCCGTGGCCGTGGCGGGGAGAGGAGACATTCCCGCAAAAAAAACGCAGCAAAGCTGTTGTGGTGCCACGGCCGGCTGCACACTGTCACCTTCACTATTTATATCCGCTGAGGAATTGTGGATTCAGAGAGGCTCAGCTGCCACTTCTATTATTACTATTAGCTAATGCTGTAACAAGTACGGCGCTAAAACCAACTTTATGGCTTCTGCGTCCACGGCCCTGTGTCCCGGCACTAATTATGTCCTCACTCTTAGTCCAGCGCTGTATAAATCCAATCACTCGGACACCCTTTTAGCATACTTTGCATTTGTGAAAACGTTCTGCAAATAGAAATCAGGTCCAGTTCTGCGTGTGTAATCTGAATTGTGAGTAATTTTCATTTGAGGTTCTTTCTGAGTGGAAGAAATGCGTCATTTGGGTTGGAACCCCTGCACAGCACAGCATTTTTTAGAACATATACTAGAGCTACATGTTTTAGAGTTGCAACCGTCGCCTCTCAGTTTGGCTTAAGCGTGCGAGTCAGCAGAGACGGACTTAGTTGCATAGGGCGAGTACAGCAGTGCTTTACACCTAAACGTGCAAAGTTCAAACATGGAGCGAGGACATGACCGGTTGGCACACGGTGATCCCTCTGCCCGGTTCAAGGGTGTGGCGTGGTAGCCGAGCGGGGGGCCACTGGAGACGGGTGTCCCAGTACGCGAGGTCCAAAGGGGACCCGGCGTGCACGGGCGGCTAACACTTCAGCGGCAGACCGAGGCGGAAGATGGAGGGGAGCGCAGCAGAAACCCTATCCTTCTGGGATATTGAGTTAAATGTCACTGCCGTGCACTGAGGGAGACACTGACAGGCCGAGCCCTTTCACGGCCCCACCGAAATCTCAGAGGTCACAGCGGCTGTACGACAGCTGGGGCCCCAGAGACTGGGCGGCTGAAACAGAGATGGCGCACTTGTCATGGCCGCTTGTTTCCGCAATCTCGTCATGTTGGCCACATTTTTATATAATTTTTAATTTAGAAATAAATAGCCAAATTTAATATGATCAGTTTCTATTGTGTAGAAAGTCTTCATACACACACTCTGTACAGTAAGAGCTAGCTTTTTTTCCTGACATTATATCAGGCTAAACATTTCCTGTTGTAGGTTAGCCTGCTCTATTCTTTATTTTTTTATTTGATCAAATTGATCAACAGTGCGTGCAATTTGTCGTTGGAACTCCGAAAAATTCCAGCTTCCTAATGGGAAAACTCACCTGAAACATCCCCCAGAGGAGGACTTCCCAAATCGACATCTGAGATAAATGTTTTTTCTTACTTTCCTTCTGCGTTTTTGTTTTACTTATAATGTTTATATTTGCATAACAGTGAATGGCCTCTGGTTATAAAATCACATCAGAATGAAATAAGCAGAAATAGACACTGGTTGGCGAAGCCCAAATGCTGATGTTCCACATCGGTGGATGTGTTTAATGGCAACTCTCGTTTACACTGTCTCCTTGTGTGACATCCTGGGGAAATCTGTTGATTTCCACAAGTCTGGTTCACCATGGGGCCAAATTTTCACATACCTGAAGTAAAAATAGAAACTTAATGTCAAATCATCGTACTGTTCAATTCATTTACGTTTTTTTTTATAGAAAGCCAATTAATACCATATGTCTCATGCAGTTTACAAGAAAAATATCCTTAATTCAGATATATATCAGTTTAAATTGAACATAAGTATCAACCAAAGCTTTGTTTAATTTTCATTTCTAATTAGATGAAAACTTTTTCCATGTAAGGAAACCCATCAGATTACATCGAGTCATTGACTTGGAGCATTAACCACTCCTGTACCAGCATGCAGCAACAGACGATAGCTTGTGTTGCACATTGACTTCAAACAATCCCTTCATACTGAGCATGCATGTAACGACAGTGGAGAGGAGAAACTCCCTTTAACAGGAAGAAGCCTGCAGCGAAGTCAGAACAAGCAGCCACGACTAACTGGGGGTTTGTTCAGAAGCTGACAGTCTCTGATATTATCAAGGTTTGTTGCTAAATGAATAAATCAACACTAGAACAAAAGCAGAAAACGTGTTGAAGATGCTGACCAAAAGCTAGTAAGAGAGTCTCTGAGCGAGATGAGAAAGAAGCCATTATTCCGAAAGTATAACAAAATAAGGATACAAGTTTGTACTCAGCAACAAAAAAACAAACAGATTATATTAAAGTGTTTCACCAGAAAGCTTATTGTTTGTCTTTCATTCCTGTGAACTCCATGTGCCAAGGGTGGCAGCAGTGGGGGCTGCTGCACTTCACTAAATAAATAACGTAAGTAAAGAACATTATGTGGAAATATTCAAACATCATCTACGAAGTTGAAGCTGCGGCACAAATGTCTCTTTAAAATAACCCAGTGACTTAACTATTTACAAAGCGGCTTAATGGCAAATTTGTCAACGTTTTGTGGTGGACATCACAACACCCTGATCTCAGGTGTGCGAGATCATAAAGTCAATTACATCAAATTCTAAAAAAATACATATATAATTCTGAATTTAAATAAACCTACAAAAATCATTATTTTAGCATTTTGTAAAAGAAAATTGTATTCCTTAGTAACCATAAAATGACAACATTTTAAATCCATGACAGTAAGGAAAAACATCTGGTTTCCACTATGCCTGCAGAAAGTGCTTATTTTGCTGAGCAACTTTAACATCCAATCCACAGACGGCGGCGTCTGTTACTGACGTAAACATGGCGCTTCTGTGTTCTTCTTCTGCGTGTGTGGATCTGCTTGTGGTTGTAAACCGTTCACACAGGGGTCACATTTAATTGGTACGCTGACCGTATAAAAACACAATTATGGATTTTAGCTAAAAAAATTTGGAATTAACCATCAAGACCAGTTAACCCAGCAGTACTAAGGGAGGAGGCCAGAGTACCTGGAGAGAATTCACACATAAACGGAGACAGCAGGAACCAAGAATCTTCTTTCGGTAAGGTAACGGTGCAATCCTGGAGAATATTAAATAAAAAACGAAAGTAAAATACAACAGACATGTCACAACCATTGACCTAGAAACTTGAAGAGCAGAACTGCAAAGCAGGGCGAGTGATGGAGATATTTTAGAGATGACTTCCTCCCTCTCTCTCTGTCCTCTATGATCCTGCTCTGGACCCACAGTGTCTCCTTTGTAACCCGTTTGGGATTTGTGCTTAAAGTTGAGGTATTAGTTCAGCTTCTGTTTCTCCAGTTTTAAAACTAATGTGTTGCCATGGTTATGCATGATTACAAACGGCCAAAAGTAAGAATAATATCCAGGATATCAGCGTGTATTCTTCCTTTCTTCTAAACTGGAGAGAATATTTGTCAGACGAAATAAAGATTTAAAAATGGGAAGAAAAAAAAAAACAGAAATAAAGAGAGTTACTCCTCCTGGTTCTGCAACCCTTAACTTCAATCGAATAACTGCTGGTGAGTCTTTGGCATTGCCTTAAATATATTTAATTGTGCTTAACAAGTCAAGTTGGAGGGTGTTTGACCAGAAGTTGCCTGTTTTAAAGTCAAACCACAATCATGTCAATCTTGTAGAGCAACAGGTTCCTCCAGTAGAAACCGTCTTAAGTGTTTAATTAACACTTAACACTAAAAAACTTTCTGGTTTTGGTCGGTAGAGTTTTGCCTAAAGGAAGACTCCATGAGGACCAGCGCATAGCCTCGATGGCTGCAGTTGGATTGAAATACGTTTCTGTTTCTGTGTGAAGGATGAAAAGCGATGAGGTGACGAATCTAATTGTGGAGAAACAATGTCAGATGATGATGTTGGAAATAAGAAACGTGGGAAGTGACGTATGCCGTAAAGCAGTCAGCACATTTGTAGTTGTTTTGTGTGGCAGGGTTCCTGCCACCCTCCTCAAAGTTGCTTAGTGCCGGTTAAAGCGATATAGACCCCCTCGGGACATGACAGAGGTTTCATTCAACGAGCTGTAAGTCGACGTATAATAACAAAGTTATAAAAACATTTTACGACGGTTGAAAGGGTACTTAGTGTTGCTTTAAATTAATTTGTATTATTTTGTTGGACATTCAGAGGTGAACAGACATTCTCCTTTAGCTTGGAGCTCTTCATATTTTGCCGCAGTCTCTCCTACTTATTGCTGAATCATGAAGTTTGATTTGACCTAGGGTTTGTTTTGGGTTCCTTTCTGACCTTCTGGATCAACTGCTAACAACCTCTTTGTTTACTTTTGGTAGGTCAGCCACTGCTGGTAAGGTTCCCTACTTTTCATGTTTTATCCTTTTTGTAAATGTTAGATTTTGATATTGTTCACTAGAATCCCAAAGAAAATGAATGTTTAAATTATTTAACTGAACCCTTTGTTTTGGTTGCTGTCACCAGGGACACCACCAGGAATTTTAGGCCCCACGAAGAAAAATCTAATTGTTGTTAATGGTAAAAAGTAAAGGGAGATGTTAAATACATGAATATCTTTTTAAATATTAGTCTTTAATGAATAAACACTAGTAAAATCAAGGGTAAGACTAGCCTGTAGCTAAGCTACCCAAGCCAACAGGCTGATAAACGCTATATTTTATACATAACAGAACTTGGCAAGGTATAGAGCCCTGTGGTACTCCACAAGTAACATCGGACTGTGAAGAAGAATTATTATGTAGAAGAATAAAACTGTGAGAACTATGACAATATTGTCACCAACTAGGTCAAAAGTACCTCTGAGATCTGACGGTTTTCCCTTTCCTTCATTATTTGAAACTAAACATGTGCTCTCCCTCATGATCACTGTTTTGTAAACCACTGCTTTATTATGGCAAAATACCATAACCATAACCTAACTTACTTCCACAGAACTTAGTAGAGACTGCATTTAAAATGTGGGAGTGCAGAATATGAAATGGCTCATTTTCTACAACCCTGACCTCAAAACAATCGACTTTGGTGTCCTGTTTGTATCAAGGTGACCATCACATCTATGCTGAGTGGCTTGTGACAAATGGTGGATCATGAATGACAGTGTGCAACCAACCTGGTGACATGTTTGTTAAAATGATTACATTTAAAACTACATAGTATAATACCATTGTTTTTACATTGGTAGAGAACATTTAGACGGTATTTTATGTGTGCAGCTCCCAAATGCATATTCTCTACAAATACAGATAAAAAAGAAGAAAATAAAAATAATACTACTCTTCATTTTGTCTTTGGTCTTCTTTTTCTCTCTTTGGTTTGTTTTTAAATCTGGTTTTGTTTCTCCAGGCAGCATGGTTATTATCTTATCATCTTTAACTGAATGCTACTACTGTAAAAACTGTTAAGTGCACTAAAGCAGCAATAAATAATTTAATGCTAATAAGGTGGGTTAAATTCTTATTCTACTTAAAAAATATGCGTGTTATTTTTTTAATTGCAAGATACATTTATGTTAGCAATTATTATGTTTTAAGTGATCCGAGTGGTATGACTCTATTTTAAGTAAATATATTTATTAACAAAGGAGCTTTATGAGCCGGCAGGACATTTACTGCTCTGAAAACAAGCAGTAAATCAGCACTCAGTAAATCAGCTTTTCCCATATGTCAGTTCCCTGATTCCACCACAAGAGGCCACTGTCCTGCACTGGGTGGTGGCTCATTTTTGGAATAATTTACTCAGGCTGTGCCAGACCACTGTGACACTTTCCCTTCCTCCTGAAAAAAAAAAGAAGCAAATAAATAAATAAAACCTGATCGTTGTGTTTCTGCTGGTGGGAACTCGTCCCCTCCGCTGCGATATCGCCCTGCCCTGGCCGTCCCTGTTGCATTCCTTTTTCCTGCCTCATTCCTCTGCTACACGTTCTTGTTGTGTCTCCCTTAATCTGAGGTCGGGTATCTGTGTGAAGTTGAAGATGCTTGTAAACATGTGTGGTGAATGTGGATCACGATGATGGAGGAACATCACCCTTGTCGACCGTGCCAGTTTATTTATTTTTTCCATGTTTAAGTCTCCCTTCTAGTGCTCTACTTGCACTAGTTTGGCCACCGTCCTCAACAGAAGCCGAATGATCTATTACTCAGTGCACCCCCAGACCCCAGCTTCCTCTCCACCCACCCTTTCTTGATGTCCCATCTTTGCTCTCTCACCTTCTCCCTTCTTCTTATTCCACTGACCATGCATGTTCCAAAAACAGGTCTCATTTTCATTCGCAACACCCCCCCTCCTCTTCCACCACCTCTCTCCTGCATCACCTCCTACTATCCAAATCCAAGGCCTTCTCATTGCTCCACCACAAACCACACCCTTCGACCCCCACCACCACCAACAGCATGTCGGCCTATGCTGGAATTTGGAGGCATGCATATGTGAGGTGTTCCTCCCATCCCGATCCAATTTGGGCTATAAAACCCTTGGCGAGTACGTACCCATTCGCTCTTTCTGTCAGTCCAGCACCCCTGAATAGGAGGGCGCCACACTTCTAGGTGAGGGTGAGGTGGACCAAGGGTTGAACACTGCAGAAACCACAAAAGCACAGCAACAGGAGAAAAAAGAGCGTAGATAGCCAAGGCTAGTCTATCCAGAGAGGATGGAGAACGCACACGCAAAGACGACGACAGAATGCCTGTCTTTCTTCGGGGTGAACGAGAACGTTGGCCTCAGTCCCGACCATGTCAAGAAGAGCCTGGAAAAATACGGCTACAATGGTGAGAGTCCAGGCATTGGGGATCAAGGGGGACTGGCATTTAGTCCATGCAGAAAGCTTTTTCAGTGTAATGCTTTTACAGTTCTTAGAGTCAGAATGCACCATCAGGCATTTTTCTGGTTTTCATTTGGGCACCATCATCAGCGTAGCTAACTAAAAACTCTCATCGGGCCGGTGCTGCTTTGCATTTAGAGTGGACTTGCAACAGCTGGTAAAATGCAGAGATACTGAGAAGCAAAGACTTTGACGGCTGGTGAGGAGCTATTTAAAGATGGCAAAAGATGATGGCTGGAGAGCAAGGGAGACAGGTGACGGCTCAAGAAACTTCCTGGGTGATATATGGACAGGCTCATAGAGCAGAGGCCGATAATTTTAGGCTTGGTAATGCAGTCTAGGCCTTAGGTGGCTTTTTGCTGATATAGCTGATCAATAAGTAGAATTACTATAACGAGGGTCTTTATTGTAAGGACAGTCTTGGTTTTCCCTGCAGTGCTGTGTATAAACATTTTAATGAAAGCTCATTTAACAGACAAAGGCTATAGCACTGAAAATAACACAGGGCTTTAACTTTTTTATGAAAGATCTTCTTAAACTTGCAGGCTGAGAATTTCATGAAATTATCCATCATTGACTAAACAATGCATTTCCTTGTCTCTCTCTGTCCCCCACTGTCTCCACCACGGCTTACTACTGATCTTCAGAGCTTCCCGCTGAGATAGGTAAGTAAAACTTGAGTAACTCCTCCACATAAGAGCCCAGGCGGCATTTGCAAATTGGTAGTCCTGTTAAGCAATGACATCAGGGCAAAAGTTGGATGAAGTCCATCAGTCATTGGCGAAGATTTCCTAACATTCACTTAACAACAGTTGTCCAGCATCCTGCACACAAAGTAAGCTGTCATCAGCTGAATTGATTGTTTATCCTGTCGGTGTGTTTGTGTCTCTCAGGCAAGAGCATCTGGGAGTTGATCATTGAGCAGTTTGAAGACTTGCTCGTCAGGATCCTGCTGCTGGCTGCATGCATCTCTTTTGTGAGTTAGTGAGAGTCGTTTTTAAGGCACGCATCTGCAACACTCAACAAAGCCGACACATTTAGAACCTTGAAACCACATCAACACTTTCACTTTTTATTGGAAAATGTAATTATAGCTAAACAAATAAGACACTTGACATGTCAATCTTAAGCCTTGTGGTCATTTTTGTCAAGTACAACTTTGTATCCTCCCCTTCTTTACGGGCCTCGACTCCTCCATGTATTTTTAAAGACGACAACTTGAGAAGCCGCAGTGCAAAGGCTTGTAGGAGGTGTATTAATTGCCTTGCCGAGTTTTCGGGGCCAGCTGTCACGATGGCCTTAGAAGGCGAATATTAAGAAGCCAACGAGTGACGGGGGCCCGAGAAAGTGTAGGGGGGTTGAAGGGGTGAGGGGTTTATTTTAAGAAAGCCCCCAAGCTGAGCGGAGAAACTGAATCCTTCGGGAAAGGTCAGGCGTGAAGGGAAGAGATGGAGGGCCTCCTCAGGAAGAAATTATGATGAGAGAAGCTATGGGATAAAATTAATGACAAATATGTCATCACACAAATTGTTTTCCAGACATATGTTGAAAGGTGTGATAGACATTTGACAACCCCTAGCATTTTACACCTTTTCATTCATAAAGCTTGAATTTCAGTAAAAATATTGAACCAGGATGGGTTGTTGACCTTTGTTTGTCGTGACCACAGGTGCTGGCCTGGTTCGAGGAGGGCGAGGAGACTGTCACCGCCTTCGTGGAGCCCTTTGTCATCCTTCTTATCCTCATCGCTAACGCCATCGTTGGAGTGTGGCAGGTCAGTGATGCCGGCCCTGGGACATTGAGCAATATGTCCATACACGTATCCATTTCAGCCATGACAGAAAGTCCCCGGGTTTTGGTTACTGTCCTGTTCCATACCCAGATGCCGTTGCTCAACGAGATCCCACTGAAGCTCAAAATAGCTCAGAGATTAGGCAAATTGTTTCTCAGTTTAAGTTTAATCTTTATGTACAATTAAGAAGTCCACCTTAAAAATTAAAAACTCCAATTAGCTACAAAGTGCACAGATGTTCCCTGTTTGTGTGTTTTTTGAAGAGAAGAATCTCTGCTTTGGAGGATGCAACATAAATTGTTTTGCCTGCCAATTGTTGATTCAAAATGATCTTCCCATGTGTCGATCTTCAGGAGCGTAACGCTGAAGACGCCATCGAGGCTCTAAAAGAGTATGAGCCTGAGATGGGCAAGGTTTACCGTTCTGACAGAAAGAGTGTGCAGATGATCAAGGCCAGAGAAATCGTCCCTGGAGACGTTGTGGAGGTGTCCGGTAAGAGCTGTCGAGGCTCATCAAATTGATTATGGGATTAGATTTCTGTGAGGTGTTGGATGAGTACAAGGAACAACAGGTCCTGACAGGTGTAATAACAAAATTCCCCACTGATAGATTTAGCTTCAAGTATTTTTTTATTTACAAACAAGTGTCTTATGACTGGTAGTGACTTTAATGTTTTAGAGCGGCCCAGTGTTGACTGAAATCTGATAGAAAATGTGTGGAAGGAGCTAAAGGTTAGGGTAATTGCAAGGAGGCCTTCCAATCCCAAAAGACTTGCTTCACTAAAGATACATCTGTTTTTGTCTCTAATTGTCTTATTTTATTGCAGCTTAAGAGATGTTTGTCTCACTGCCCATCAACAAAAAACCTGCACGGTTAATTGAAAAATACAGGGTTACAAACAATTTAGGCTTATTTTAGGAAACAAACTAAACAGAACGTTCAGTATGCTTCTGTAAGAAGCTCGTGTGACAGCGGGGTTCCTTTTTAAGGCAATGTGTGCAGCGCTGCAGAGGAAACATGCTGACTGTAGAGAATAGTGAGTATAAATACCCTCAGCAACGACTGAGGCCCTGCTGGCCATCGCTCACTTTCATTTAGCCGTCAGTCGACACCTGTTGGCCGTCTTAGTGCCACATCAAGCTGTGCGTGGTTACGAAATCCAATTTGATTTGTAATGTTTTCTCACGATCTTGTTGGCATTTTGCACTTTAATTTCTTATTCCAACAAATAAGTCTTTATCTTTCCCAGTTAGAGGGAAACCCTCAAAAAAATGTACCCAACAGACCAAAAGAGAGGCAAATAAATTCAAATAAGTAAAAACACAAAATAACGTGAAACAAGATAAAATAACCCTATACAGGGAAAATAATGAATATACTAAGTATGCTTGTAATCTTTATAGTAAAAGGCAAAACAAAACTAAAAATGGTGCTCAGTGGTTCAGTTGGTACATCAAGCCCACCATGCACAGAGGCTAGGCTTATGTTCCATTCCCAGTCTTGGGCCACTTGTTATGTGTCTTCCCCTTCTCTCTCTTCCTGGTCAAGTCCACAGGTGCTGAAAAAGTTAATTACTTAAGGAGTTGATAATTATTCAACCACCCAACTACTTTCTTACCCACTTGTTCATAGAGACCCCATGTTAAACCCGAGGACCTCAAATCTAGGCCTCAATCTGGCCATGCAACTATTAAATATATATCTCAGTTTAAGCACACCTAAGAATAAGATTCCGGTCATTAACAGGGCTTTGGATTACTT
This sequence comes from Orestias chungarensis, assembly GCA_032876305.1. Classification (NCBI taxonomy): domain Eukaryota; kingdom Metazoa; phylum Chordata; class Actinopteri; order Cyprinodontiformes; family Cyprinodontidae; genus Orestias; species Orestias chungarensis. The sequence continues at coordinate 435,782 of JAVLVB010000507.1, read as the reverse complement.
GATTATGTACTGAGGAGCTAATTTGGTTCAGGTATGTTAGAACAGGGACACACCTATAGGTCGTAGAAGACTAGACAATGAGGTCTCAATTTAAAGAAGCTTAATTTAGATAATTAAATGGAAAATATTAGTAAAATATCAGTATTACAACATCAAAGCCCCTCTTAGAGCATTTGCATGTGTTTTTCTTGGTAGCTGGTATTTTTTACATTTTATGTGTTGTGTTGAGCTCAAAGTTCTTCAAGTTGGAAGGCCTACCTGCCATCACCCTGATCTTTAGTTTCTTCCCCTGCTTCTCTATCAGTTCTGGTCAGATGTCAAGGTTGCTTCTAAAGCATGAGCTTTGCTTTTTACTTTTATATTAAATGTGCTGGTAAAATGCAAAGATTTTTTCATACCCAAATCGGCTCGGGGTATGAATGATTTGGGGGTTTGTAGTATAGATTTTCACATTTGTTGTTAGGTTTGTTTGTTCCCCTATTGCATTGTTTTTCCTTCTCAAACCTGATATACAAACTTTTAAAAATGACTGTATATGACTTCTGTAAGAGTTCAGCAAATATTGAATATTCTCTATATTCACAATAGTTGGTGACAAAGTCCCCGCTGACATCAGGATTATTGCCATCAAGTCCACCACCCTGCGTGTTGACCAGTCCATCCTTACTGGTAAGGTTAAATTTCCGCCTTGTTTTTCTTGTTCCAACTGTGGGGCTGTTCATTAATTCTGTTTCTCATTCCTTAAGGGGAGTCTGTTAGTGTGATCAAGCACAATGAAGCTGTCCCTGACCCCAGAGCTGTCAACCAGGACAAGAAGAACATGCTTTTCTCTGTGAGTGTCCTGTTGTTTTTAAAGAAGGGGGTTGTTCATAATTACTTTTACTCAATTAAACACAGCTTCATCAATTTTCCTCTTACTGCTCCTGTAGGGCACCAACATCGCTTCTGGCAAGGCTATTGGCGTGGTAGCAGCCACCGGAGTATCCACTGAGATTGGGAAGATCCGTGATCAGATGGTTGCCACTGAGCAGGAGAAGACTCCACTGCAGGCCAAGCTAGATGAGTTTGGGGAGCAGCTCTCCAAGGTTATCTCACTGATCTGTGTTGCTGTCTGGGCCATCAACATTGGCCACTTCAATGACCCAGTCCACGGAGGCTCATGGATCCGTGGTGCCGTCTACTACTTCAAGATCGCTGTTGCTCTGGCTGTGGCGGCCATCCCTGAGGGTAGGAAGAAAAAATAATTTCCTTTTGCGTTTTTTTTTTGTCTTTTTCTGTTTGTTTATCAGTTTACTTAAAGTGCTCTCCATTAATGCCTAGGTCTGCCCGCTGTCATCACCACCTGCCTGGCTCTCGGTACCCGCCGTATGGCCAAGAAGAACGCTATTGTAAGAAGCCTGCCCTCTGTGGAGACCCTGGGCTGCACCTCTGTCATCTGCTCCGACAAGACAGGCACTCTCACAACTAACCAGATGTGTGTGACCAAGGTGGGTGTTTCACCATGAAAGAAGGGTGTTCTGTTTTTAATTTCTATTAAAAAATGTAACAATCACAGACAAAAGATTAATTTCTTCCTCGGTTTCAGATGTTTGTTGTCAAGAATGTTGATTCCGACCATGTTGACCTTGATGCCTTCGACATTTCTGGCTCCAAGTACACCCCTGAGGGCGAGGTGTAAGTCTACTTTTATGATTTCTTATTGTTATGAAGCAATTAATGCTCTTGAACTATTTCTCATTCGTTTGGATTTCCCTATCTACCCATCAGTTCCCAGGGAGGAAAAGGGGTCAACTGCAGCCAATGCGATGGCCTTGTGGAGCTGTCCACCATCTGTGCCCTGTGCAATGACTCCTCTCTGGATTACAACGAGGTAAACCTCAAAGCATGTGCCAGAGATAAACCCAGCAAATGAAAGTGGTGAAAACAACTTACTCAGTCACCGTTTTCCTTTTTCAGTCCAAGAAGATCTTTGAGAAGGTCGGTGAGGCTACTGAGGTAGCCCTGTGCTGCCTGGTTGAGAAGATGAACGTCTTTAACAGCAATGTGAAGAACTTGTCCAGGATTGAGAGAGCCAACGCCTGCTGCTCTGTAAGTTTGTTCATCAATCAGCCAATCTGATCATTAATATTGGTTAAACATGTAGTGATTGCCACATATCTGGTAATAATCACTCCTGTCCTTTTAACTACTCACAGGTGATTAAGCAGCTCATGAAGAAGAAATTTACTTTGGAGTTCTCCCGTGACAGAAAATCTATGTCTGTGTATTGCACTCCAGCCAAGGGTGATGGTGGTGCCAAGATGTTTGTTAAGGTGGGTTCTTTCTCTGTTTTGCAACGTCCTGAGTGGGAACAATAAGACCCACCAACGAACCTCAACCTAACCCTCTTGCTATCTCTCTAGGGTGCCCCTGAGGGTGTGATTGACAGATGTGCCTATGTGCGTGTTGGCACCACCCGCGTTCCTTTGACCAACGCCATCAAGGACAAGATCTTGGCCGTCATTAGGGACTGGGGTACTGGCCGTGACACTCTGCGTTGTCTAGCTCTTGCCACCCATGACAGCCCACTGAAACCAGAGGAGATGAAACTTGAGGACTCAACCAAGTTTGCCGATTATGAGGTGAGGACAGTCTAAAGGGCAAGACACAGATTGGGACTATATGAGCTCTTCAGGCATTCTTGCACTTACGGCCCATGAATACTTGTGTGCTTAACTACTGCCTATCAGTGTATTTGTCTTGGTATTTATGAGCTATGGCATTAAATAATAGCCAAAATGTTAAAATTCATAATGCTAAATTTATTAGAGGTTATAAAGTAGACATGTTTAGTGTTTTTGTTCTTTGTAAGACAACACTTGATCAATCATGTTGTCTCACCTGGGTAGGTAGACGGTGCTCCTTTGGTCTCAAAAGCATGACTATGCATTATGTTGACCATTTCTTTGAAGGAACTTTAAACCACATTATGGAAATGTAAAGCAGTTTTAAAATGATCACCAGAATCCGGCTGATGATTTGCTACATATTAGGACTGACAAGATGCTCGACTTAACACTCTTCTCTCCCCAGACTGATCTGACCTTCGTTGGCTGTGTCGGTATGCTGGATCCCCCTCGTAAGGAGGTCGCTGGCTCTATCCAGCTGTGCAGAGATGCTGGAATCCGTGTCATCATGATCACTGGTTGGTATTGGGAAATGTTTTTTAAAATTGTCAATTACAAGATCAGTCCTTACCTTTCTAAGTGCAGGTTTGAGTGTTAACGAAGTATATTTGAAAACATTTATTTTCCTTCAAAACTAACGGTAAAGAAATCTCTACCCTTGGATGATAGGTGACAACAAGGGAACTGCTATCGCTATCTGTCGTCGCATTGGCATCTTCAGTGAGGATGAGGACGTTTCTGGCAAAGCCTACACTGGACGTGAGTTTGATGATCTTCCCTTGAGTGAGCAGCCCGAGGCCGTGCGCAGGGCTTGCTGCTTTGCCCGTGTGGAGCCATCCCACAAGTCCAAGATTGTGGAGTTCCTTCAGGGTCTTGATGACATTACAGCCATGGTAAGAGTTCTGTACCCTGTGAGAAAGTCTCAACTTGTGTGTGTGATTTTTTTCAGCTAAAAAGTATATGTTATAGGCATGACTTTAGCTAGTAATTGTTGTTTCATCCTAACTCAGACTGGGGATGGCGTGAACGATGCCCCGGCCCTGAAGAAGGCCGAGATCGGCATCGCCATGGGCTCTGGCACTGCCGTTGCCAAGTCTGCCTCTGAGATGGTCCTGGCTGACGACAACTTCTCCTCCATTGTGGCTGCCGTTGAGGAGGGCAGAGCTATCTACAACAACATGAAGCAGTTCATCCGTTACCTTATCTCCTCCAACGTCGGTGAAGTCGTCTGGTGAGTGGCCTGAGAGGCCAACGTCTTTCCTTTGCTCCTGGAACTATCGTAAACTTTCCATTTATTCTTCTTATTTTTTTGTTTTCAGTATCTTCCTGACTGCTGCTCTGGGTCTCCCTGAGGCTCTCATCCCTGTCCAGCTGCTCTGGGTCAATCTGGTCACTGATGGTCTGCCCGCCACCGCTCTGGGCTTCAACCCCCCTGATCTGGACATCATGGACAAGCCTCCACGTTCCCCCAAGGAGCCTTTGATCTCTGGCTGGCTGTTTTTCAGATACATGGCTATTGGTGGTAAGTAGATATGTAGATTTTATTGGGGTTTTATTTAAACATAGGACGCTCAAAGAAATTGATGCTGTTGTCAAACCCCAACAGGATACGTTGGTGCTGCCACTGTTGGCGGTGCAGCTTGGTGGTTCCTCTATGATACCACTGGTCCTGGCATCACCTACTACCAGCTGGTAAGCTATTGTTTTGTTTTTTATCTGTCTTCCACCAAAACACCTTAACTGCCTCACTAACCCACTCTCTTCTTGGTTTAGTCCCACTTCATGCAATGCCACGATGAGAACGAGGACTTTACCGGTCTCAACTGTCATACCTTCGAGGCATCTCCACCCATGACCATGGCCCTGTCTGTTCTGGTCACCATTGAGATGTGCAACGCTCTCAACAGGTTCCAAGCCCTTAAACCACACTTAAAAAACACAACTACACGGATAGCCTCCACTGATGTTTCCTTTTCAATTTTCCAGCTTGTCTGAGAATCAGTCTCTGCTGCGTATGCCCCCATGGAGCAACTTCTGGCTGCTCGCAGCCATGACCCTGTCCATGTCCCTGCACTTCATGATCATCTATGTTGACCCTATGCCTGTAAGACAATTACACATTTTTTATTTCATGAATTAAATAACTATTTGCAAAGGAGAGGTCGTTTTAAATTGAAAGTTGTGTTTTTTGTTGTGCTTTCACCAGCTCTCACCATGTTAAATTCTCTCTCCACAGATGATCTTCAAGCTGACCCCTCTTTCAGTTGATCAGTGGTTAATGGTCCTGAAACTTTCCTTCCCTGTCATTCTCATTGATGAGGTGTTGAAGTTTGTTGCTCGCAACTATGCTGAGAGTAAGGGACCTCAAGTTTTTGGACGTGGGCAACGTCAAATCAGTGAAGCTTTTCATTAGATAACAAAAAAATTTGACTTCTGCTGAATAATTCAATAATACCTTTGTTTATTTAAAAGACCTATTAATATTTTAACAAATGTAGTTTTCTTATTACTCCATTTTCTTTTTTTAACTTTCATTAAGTTTTTTTCACCAAATTTATCAGTCATGTTTCTCACCTCCTTCTCATCATCATTAATTCACTGACCCTCTCTGTTCATTTCCAGAACAAAATTGAACAACCCATCTCCGTTAACCTGTTACTAAAACAAGGTATTCCATTGTTTGTTGGCTAATTGTTATTAGTTGTTGATGTGGGCTTATTTGGTTTGTATCTCCCTATCTGTGTCTGGTACTTTTAGTTTGTTTCTCCACAGACCTGAATAACAAGAACATAGGAGAATGCATGTTTTTTCTGAACGTACTGGGGGGATTTCAGAGTGTAGCTTTCCGCTTGTAATGTGATATCAGTTCTGCCTGTTGTTAGTTTTGCTTATGAAACGTCATGAAGGTGAGCTGGTCTCGTCTTGGTTTGGTATTCAATGTCTGGCAATCCTCCTGGTATACAATAGCGCTATACTCTTCTTTTATTCCAGTAGCATGATATCACTCCAAAAATGTACAAATAATATTTAATTTGGGTGCATTTTTCCAGTGGGGAAAGCAAAACACTATTAGATGAATTATTGTTTTTAGAAGATAATAATAACTGGCGCTCCAGCTAAATGTATGTCTTTATTGTACGCAAGGGAAAAGTGTAGTGCCTCTTTGTCAATGTGCAGCGCTAGTTATGTATGTGTGGGGTTGCTTTCTCTGTATCTCAATAAAAAGACAATTGAAGTTTAAATTGTTATTAAAAAATTGTGTAGCTTTAAGACTGTACTAATTAAACCTTGTTAGGCATTGATAAGGATAACTAGCGAATAAATTCTCAATAAATCTGTGGAAACTAGGTTACCATCAATGCAGCCTGGATAGTTAGCATCATTTAAAACACCTCTTTCTGTTTCTCTGAGTCTTGGCAAGGCATGTTTAACAATTTTCAGCAACAATGTGCAGCCGGATTAATTGAGCGCACTGAATGAATGATCATGCCTTCTTTGAACCTGCTGACCAACTACCATGAGGGTAGTTTAAAGGAGGCTCTCCATGCTGACTGACACGGTCGCATTTCCTGGCGTCTTTGTCCACTGAAGTACTTTACATGATAAAAAGTCAGAACATCAGACAAACATTACATTTAGTTAAACTAAAGACGATTTTTAAAAAGACTAAATTGTTACAGTTAATTAATCAATAGCGCCTCTAAAAAATGTGTTTTAGCCTTGATTTGACGGAACTGGGTGTTTTAGCTGTTTTAATTGTGTTTTCTTTGGGCGTTTGTTGCAGATTAGAAGAGAATTAAATGAAAAGCTGTCTGCTAGTTTGGTTCTAAGCATGCAGAATAGACTAGAATCAGTAATTACTATTCAGTAATCTAATGATTAACAAATGTTCCAGGAAATCTATTGTGTGAGCTACTGGAAGCCAATCTAAGGACTGGTGTGATGTGCACCATTCTGGATCAGCTGTAGCTTTTTGATTGACCTTTAAGGATGACCAGTAAAGACACTGCTGTGGTAATCAATTCAGCTAAAGATAAACGAATGGATGAGTTTCTGAAGCTCTTGCTGAGACATTAGTCTTTTAGTACTAGAAAGGTTCTTCAGGAGATGAAAGGTGAACTTTATTATTGCCTTTATGTGTCACTGAAGGCTGAGGTTTGAGTCTGTCAACCACCAGAGACACATAATGGCAATGAAGTCTGAAATATAGGAGTAGTAGTTTGTTTTGTTTTTTAGCTGTAATGGCTGTAACTGTGTGCTCACACTGCATTGTTCCACTTTAGGTCAAAAAATAGTTACTTCAGTATTGTTTCTATTCAAGCTATGGCATTTCCACACATTGACTTGTTCTATGCATCTGCTTAACACTTTAATGAATTCATAGTCGCATTACATTGTAATGGAGGGCAGTGTATCGTCTGCATAGTTATAGTAACTAATCTTATTGTTATGTTCTGAGTTAGCAGGAGCCTTATGGCAGCACGACAGCTACTTCTTCTGTATTTATTGCTCAATAATTCTCTACTTCTTCCAATTTTATCCATTTCAATTATGTTCAGCGTGAGGTTTTACTGCGATTCTTGTTCCACATTTATCAGCACAATGTGAAAAACCTACCATACACCCAAAAATAGTTCTTGCTCTCTCAAGAGTCCTTCAAGATATAAATATTACACTAATATAGTGATGACGACATATTTAAACATATATTGTGGAGCCATTCCATGTATGTGATTTTAGTCCACTCAGGTGACAAGATATATATTGACACAAGAAACTACCTGTTATTTAACTACAACTCAAATCAATGAAGTAATCTAATAGGGACCACTAGTTTTCTAAAGTTCTCACAAAATCTGTAAATGGTGATAAAAATAGAGAATGACTAATCCCTGATATTCCCACCATAAACTGTTAATACCGTTACTTATTCCATACTTTGTATTTATTATGTTTTTCGTACTAAATTAATAATTGAAAGATATTCAATTTAAAGTATTTTTATTCAACATCATTGTCAATTATAGGCCCTTCCATGAATTACGTTAGTTGTGTGCTGACACTGAATTTCACCAGAAAAATGACCTAGTATTTTATTTATTTTGATTTTTAAATAATGTTTTTTTATATTTCATCCTGTTTGCTCCTTTACATTTAAATGATGACCATTATTTTGTTTGTCCAGAAGAGGTTTTTGTAAGTTCTCTGTGTGTCTCGTATTTGTACCATAAGTATATATATATATATATATATATATATATATAAGAAATTGACCCTTTACTAATTTTTTGTTTCCTCTTCACCAGGCAAAGGAATTTAGAAGAAGTAAATCTTCTTGAAGAGAAAAAGGTGAAGAAGAGAGAGAGAGATCATAACCCAAAGGGGGAGCCATAGTAATCCAACCAATAGAAGAGAGAAGAGAAAAGACTGGAAAATAAACAGAAAAATAAATAAAAATGTTATAAAAAATACACTGGAAAACAGTTTCCACCATGAAATGATTGAATTGAATTAAAGGAGAGAATGTCCCCTGACAAAGTATCAAAATTATTTAAGATTTTATTCTGAGACTTAATGTATTAAAGGTGATTTTTTTTTTGTTAACCTTGGATATTCTCAGCTGTTGTGTTTTTGTGTCCTCTGTCCATTTTCATATGATTGACTTTCCAGTGCAGTGCTTTTATTCTAGTCTTTGTCGCTTATGGTCTCGTGCAGCCTCCCTGCTTTTGCCGGGCTCTGTACAGTTGTAGGGTTGCAAAAATTAACTTTATAAGGGCAAAAAAAAAAACATTTAAATCAAAGCAAGCGCCTCCAGCTGCAAACGTTCTTCATAGGTACCATGCAGTCAGCAGACTTTGATGGAGGTCTCATGGCATGAAATGGGCACGTCCACTCAGCCACAACACTTCTGGTCTTATTTATTGTTTACGTGATAATCTCTAATAAAGTGACGATTAAAAACCCATCGTCTTGTTTTGTGGAGCCGATATTTATTAACCTCTTCATATATGTACTTTTCTTTATGCAGACACATCATGAAGTGCAGTGATTACGGTATTGTATCATAAAGAGTTTTTTTTTTCTTATTCTTTTGGTTTAAAGCTAGTGCCCAATATGCTGACAGTGCTGCTGCTGTTTAACTGTTGAACAGAGTCAGTTCATCGGCCTTTGGTTTGTGCACAACAAATTTCAGGAAACCCCCCAAGATCCTCTAGATGAGGCTCCTGAACGGAATGTTGACGTCCTTCATTTGCTTTTCGTAATCTTCATCAAACACCTTTGACTGCTCGGGTGTAAAATGGTTTTTCCAATCCCCCACTTCACCTGTATTCAAACAAAAATATTTATATATACATTTAAAAAAGGTAGTAAACCATACAGTTGGATATTTATATACTGTTATAATCAGAAAATAAAAGTCCTTCTATCTCACAATAACTTGCCTTATTGGTATTGTACTTTTTGGATCAATGCATTTGTTTACTTTCTCGACCAACACTTCAGAAAATTAGACAAATTTTACACAGCAGAGAAAATCCATCTCAGGTTTTATTTGAATTGTACGACTCATAGCCGACTTTTTTTTTTACAAAAGTCTGAACTGCCTAATCCTGATCTTCCCCCCACCAAAAAATATCTAATTTGCCCCACATCCATACCTGGTGCAAAATCCTGTAACTCGCATCATAATTCTGCAACCTAAGAAGCCAGATGTCATAAATCTACATGTAAACAACAGCAGAACAAAGCAGTCGGTTTTTCTTAGTTTCCTTTATCTTGTAATGATTTTTTGACAGTAATGTTTGCGCCCATTGGTCACCAACTTTAAAAACATAGGAATCGAACGTCAACACCTGCTTTATGCATACATAAAGATGCAAAAAAATACAACGGAAATAAGACAAAATTAACTCCTCACTCCAAGAAAACACAAAGGATCATCTGATGCTACAACAGTATTGAGTTGCCAAGTTAGAAAGGACGTATTGTTGAAAGTAAATGTTAAAATAGCAATTTTAGGACAGAAAATAAATCTTCCTAGTTGAGAAGCAATGCGTTTTATCATGCAGAAACTTCAGCTGCTCTATCTCAGTCACACTACTTATGTATTGTTTTACTTTTGCTTTCATTTCAGTGGGACAGTCAGACACAATGCACATTTGACTCCTTTGTCATGCATCCTTAGATTACCAGATAAACCATGCTACTGAGACTTTACCTAGAAATATCAAGGAATTCAGTCACATGGGCGCCAGAGCTTGCATGTCTCATGTAAACGGCACAAGTACACCACTGCTGCAGAACAGATGCCGCTGTGACTTAAACCCTGCAGCAATACCCTAAAAATAACGTAATTACTTAATCTCACATGATACCACACTGTATGTAAATACGTAAATCCATCCACCTCAGCATGCCAGATACTTAAAACTAATGGTAAGACAGAGCTCGCGCTACTTTTTGAATAATTCAGCTACTGATAACTATATGACAACATTGGGACACACGTGGGGTTTTGAAGCTTTAGGGCCTTTCAGAACCTATTTTGACATCAACAATAATCCAGGTGATTGAAAACCAGGAAAACAGCTAAAGAGATCTGTTGTTGAACGCATGAATGTTTGCTTGAAGCAAAATTTTCAGACAGAAGAAGTCTAAAGAAGAATATTATAAAAAAGGTCATCATGACATAGATCTGGGAATAACGTCAAAGTCAAGCAAAGTGTGTTTCAGCTGCAGGTCAGACAAGCAGCGTTAAACAGTATTTACTTGAGGCCAGCGACAAGATAACTACTCTTAGCATCACATGCTAAAAGTAAGCTCATCGAATTTTCGTAAAAGCACATTCACTAACAAGTATTTTGTACCAACTGTACATATCACCATATTTGTTCAGTATTCATTTGTAAAATGTAAATATTCATCCAAGCGCTTCCCATCGACATCCCGTCTTTGCACATTTTCTGCCAACATTTTACATGTAATATATATATAATTTTGTCCTTTGCAATGTTTGCTTGTTTTGTATACAGCTTTTAAGTTCGCCTGCAGATGTGTAACAAAATAAAAAAGACCCATCAGACGCAACCTTGATTTAAACATGGCAGCCATATAGGATTTTGAAACAGGGGATTTGTGAGGAAAAACTGTCCCTTTCTCTTTTGGGCTTTTATCACCCGAGTTCAGTCTATTTTTCCTATTTGGACAATTTACCTTCTGAATATTTCCTAAATATGCCACTAAAAAATAAAAAAACTTTTTTTTATTATTCTTTACATCTTCAAGCTAAAGTCCATCTGTTACATTACTACTGTGTAATAAAATGTCTAAAAACTTCAGGAGGTTTTACTACGAACCACTGCTGGAAAGTGACAGATTCCTTTGTGTAAATTCAAATGAAACCTCAAGGGGGCGCCTTTGAACTGAAGGGGGACAGACTCTTTCTTACTTTGCTCCCACATCATCATTAAATGTAGAAGATTTACTTTGAGTGCCACTTTTACTTCCCCCCCATCTCGTTGGGACCTCCTAACAGTTCCTTTTAAAATTAGGTGTTACTAAACATTTCTTCAAGCTTAAAGCACAAAGGAACTTTTATTTATCTTCACAGCCTCCTTTCTTCCCATCTTCAAAATGGGAATGACTAGAGAACATGTAATTCAAATACGGAGAATGTTGTTTATACTGCAGGTATAACCAATCACTTTTCCTTTTGAGATGTTTCTGCAATAAAAGATGAACTTATTTAAAGGACCCACTAAAAATAACTTAAAAGGACAATTATATTAAAAACTGGTTTTGACTGACTCACCTTTCCTCATGAATGGAGAGATCGACTGATCGAAAACGGGCGACGGGATGCAGGAGTAGTTGGCCATCGGATTCTCCTTCATGCTCTTGAAGGATGTGAGCTCAACGATTCGGCTGATGACCTCGTCAGAGACCGACAGGTCCAGGTACCTCATGATGCGCTCCACTTCACGACGGGGGTTCTGCGGAAATGGACAGAATGGGGTTCACATTCACACCCCACGAGCGAAAGCACAAGTCATTGAGTTTGATGGGATAGGGTCAGAACGATGAAGAGCCAAGTCAAAAAAAAAAAGGGTTTTAAGATAATCACAATTCTTCATCAGAATCAAAGAAGTCAAATAGCTTTTAAAATGTGAATTTGTCGCTTGCTTCTGGTCTAGATTAAAAGTTTGGTCCTTATTAAGACAATAAGTGTTTTTCTCACCTCTTTCATGTCCTCGTAGAAGAGGTACAGGATATTCTTCTTCTCTCGCTCCACCCAGTAACCTTTCACATGATCATACCAGGAGCCCCAAGACACTGTGGAGATTTAAACTATTTTTACAAGGGTTTGTAGTTTTAGAGTGCTTAAAAAGTTAAGCAAATAAACGACAGGCTACCTGGATTCAGCAGAGTTGTATAACTAAATGAGCATGGTTAAATTTAGACGTTTGATTTAGGTTTGTTGAGAAGGAAACCATCCAAATGTGGATATGGACACCCTGTAAATTTTTAAATTAGCCGCAATGATGCATTTCTGTCACATCTCAGCCGTTTGTGGAGAAAGAAAAAGTTCCTATATTATCAACATATAAAAAAAAACGAGTTTCAGGAAAAGAAATTTGAAAACAATGCACCCAACAAAAACGTTTGAAGTTATTTTACGATATATAACCAATGGCTGAACCTACATTTATACATGTCGCTAGTTTATATAATTTTTATCTATTATTTTCTGGATGTTTTTTTTGTGTCTGTTTGCTAATTATTTTCTAATTACATTAAAACCGAAGGTGTTCACTTTGTGTTTGCATGAATTGTTCTTCACAAAGAAAGCTTGCCTGGCTCAAAAGAGTCAAACGTTCATTAAAATTTCGATTCACCAACAGCAGCAACTTCGTGGGAAATGTCTCGCTAAACACGAGGGAATGAGGAGTAAATCTTCCGCACAAAAACCTGCAGCTGAAATTCTTGTGGAGATCTGCAGGGGTTTGTTTCTCTATTGAATGGCATTTATATTTCGTGCTGGCGGTTCACGCTGCCGCTAATCGCATCACAACTGGTGAAGCATAAGACGCTTCGCAAGAGGGAGGCCGCAACGAAGGCCAATGGTACAAGTCACTGCTAGATTTTAAATGAAAACATAACAATGCAGCATAATTAAGAATGTGTCCTGTTTTTGGGAGAATCAATGGGGCAGCTCATCCCACTTACGCTCTCTTCGCATGAACTTGTGGATGTAGCTGTCGAAGGGCCCTGGTTCAGGCTGTGTCTTATTCATCAGGTCGAAGTAGTAGTAGCTCACCAGGTTGTCTTTGGCATTGCGTGCGACGTAAATAGCCTTCGCACGACAAGGAGAAACACAATCACGCATTTTATGGAAGGAAATCCAAGAGCAGTTCTTTTGATTAGGAAGATAGTGTTTGGATCGGTATCGTTAACCTCCTTACCCGCACGGTATCTTAAACCTTTAACCATATCAGTTTACGATTTAGTAACAAATGTGGAGCTGTAAACCAGATTGCAGAGGTCTCGATTTGAAATTACCTTGCATTTGTTTTCCCAAAATCCCGGAGGCACCAGCTGGAAGGGAAGGTGTGTCTTGATGAGTCTTGGAGGATCCATTTTATTTAGAAGATCGAGACCTAAAGCAAGAAATTCAGGAACACGTGAAATACTTTTTAAGCACTTTTCTTCATGAAACACTGTCTGAGTTGATGACACAGTGATGCCAATAAACCGAGGTAACATTTGAGATACAGAGCATTGCATGAAGTTTAAAGTTTATCATATTTTGTCACCTCAGAGTTCTGTATTGTTTTGGGGGATTTTAATGTAATAGACCAGGGGTCTGCGACCTGTGGCTCTGAAGCTACATTTGACTCTTTAATAACTATATCGTGGCTCTTAATGACTTTAGCCTAAACAATTGAGCAATATTGAAAATCCAAAGATGATTTAAAATGTTTTCCTTACCTGTTTTTATGCAACAGATGCATACCATGTCTAAAACAAACGGTTCCAAGACTGTTTTGATGTCAATTTTTTTTTAATGGATGCAGCATTAAAAATCTAATTTTCCTTGGAAGGTATTGTAAAAATAAAATAGTGATTTTTAAAGAATAAGGATTTGTTTGTGGCTCTAAACAAGTTTAGTTTCACTCGGCTTTAGGTTAAAAGGGCCCTCGGTGTTGTGAACGGTTGCCACTAAAACCCAGTTAAGGAAACTCCTTGCAGACGTTACTAAATTATAAACATTAGTCCCATCATTTTTAAGTTACTTTCAGCAGAAACAGGCTTTATAGCTATAGTTGAAATATTGTTCGAAGATTACGAGAAGCCTAGTAGGCGACACAGCAAACACAGCAGGAAAACAACCAAGGTTAACTCTGTTTGTGGGTAAAAAACTGGTTATGTAAAACACCCTGATGTGATAACAGTGAGACATGGTGGTGGCAGCATGATGCTTTGGGGATGCTTCTCTTTAATAAGACAGGGAAGCTGATCAGACTGGATGGGGGCAGAAAAATACTCCCAGCAGGGCAAATACAACGTCAAACATGCAACCCGAACAACAATGGACTGATTAAGATAAAAATACCACTTATGGTATTTTATCTTAATCTTAATGGATAAAGTACCACTCGGAATAGCGGGTGTAAAAACTGTGACTCAATGATTAAAAGATTAAAAAGAGAAAATTATGAATTTATTCATTTCTGAGCCACAAACGCTGACCGGTATCCTGTTGAAAGGAAATTCTTAGGGGTTAATTGTTCAATGATGTGCATTAGACAGGAATGATGTTAGGATAACATCCAGAACAGACGCTGATTACTCCTCACGGCTCTACACAATTATCAAACAAGTCTGAAAAATAAATGAATAATGCACACCTGAAGGGATCGGGGGTGGGGAGTATATCTCAAGGAAGGGACTCCGGACAGGAGTGGGAGCTCGTTTGCAAGCCTCGGCGTCCCCGTTGTGAAGAAGGAGGTCAATTATCTCCTGGGTCCATGTTGTCCCTAAAAACAGAGGATAAGACACAGATTTCAGAACTTTCCACGCTATTACGTTTCATCAGATGCCGTCCTCAGTGGCATTGGGAAATTTGGGGAACTTGTCATCTAACAGGAAGTTACAACAGCCAGGAAATATTATTAGGAAATTGGGAAAACAGCCGAACCACATAAACTTAAAGGGATAGTACATTTTTATTTATTTTTTAAGGTATGATCTATCAAGTCTTAATCCTTAATTGGTCCTGCCCCACTGTGAATTTGTGAAATCGTAACTCCGTCTCGCTAGCTACAGGCAGACAATGGTTTCAAGGAGAGATTATCTGTGTTTTAGAGGAAAGATGTGGATATTTTTGCAGTAAAAGCCACAGCGGTTTCCCTCAGGGTGAGGCCTAAGTGAGTTTATCTGCATGTAAATGTGAGTGTAGGAGATGCAGACCAGTTGTTGGAGTGCCTTTTAGGACATACTTTAGCCAAGTTTTCATCCTTTTTTGGTGCAGATTCAAGTATTGCATTAGAAAAGGTTGATGGAAAAGGATATCTTCCAAATAAGTTCCTCCATTTTGCAAAAAACAAACAAGCTGATGCGTTTTCTTGTATTTTCAGTAAAAAGAGGGAGATGTGAATAATTGTTCAGAGTAACGTCTGATGACAAAATCACACTTTCCATTGCCGGGTTGATATGCTCCAAACAAAAAATTCACACTTAATTTACTTTTTTTTTTTCAACATTTTAAAAGTTTTAATTTTAGTTTTAGTTTTAATTTGCATTTGACAATTGATAGAAAACCAATCTATTGATAACGCAGACCAATATCTTAACTCCTTACTTCAAACTTTCTTTCATTTCTAACCTTATAATAAACTGAGGTAAGAAATCCAGACCTTCAAAACTAACAGATTAAAACAAAGTTTATAAATTATGATCCCTTTCAAAGCCTTTCTTTAGTTTCAGGACTATTCATCCTTTTTCCCTGTTTATTGTTAATTTTATCACGTGTGCTTGGAGGCTGTACCTGCTTTGGGATAGGTTGCGATGAGGAGGTCCGACGGGTCAGGACGAAAAGCCCAGATGGAGTCCCAGTTGTTGGCGATGTGGCACATGAGAGGAACTCCTCTGACGTGGATGAGAGGGAAGCGAGTGATGGAGGAGCTGGCCTTCTCTATGGCCTCCTTGTAGGATAACTCCTTCTCTTCGGCCATCACCAGCAACAGACGGGGAGGAAAAAAAAAAAAATTAAATAAATAAAAAAAAGGTTCAGCTGTGAAAAGGCTGAAGTGAAGCCGGCGTGGTGCTTCTTCCTGAAGTTCTGACTTCAGCGGCTCGCCCGTTCTCAGGCCCTGTCAACATTCAAAGCCGGATTTGCTGCGTTGCCCGAAGAATTGCAATCATCAACTGTTCCTCCCTGCGTGACCGGCGAGCCCACGCTCAGTGTGTATACTTCCTGGTCCCTGTCATTGTCTCCTCCTTGCGTTGCTACCTGCTCTCCAGGATCCTCTCTTCGGGATTTCTTGTAGTTTTGAAAACAAAATCTGAAAGAAAAAAAAGGAGAAACCTGTCAGAAGGTTGTTGTTTTCCCCCAAACTAAAAGCTTTACAGAAGAGCTTTGGTCTCCTGAAATGTGTTTCCTTTCTCCTCTTTATAAGTTTGTAATCCAGCCGACTGAGTGCCTGTACAAGGTTCTTATCTCCCTGTGATCTAAACTAAAGTACCCTTATATAACAATTCCAGTTGCGTGTGAATTCCTCACTTTTCTCACACTTTTCTTAACTGTTTCCCCTGTAATTCGAGGAACGGACAAGGGAGGGACCTGAAAGAGCCACTCAGACGTGAGGCAGCCAGAAAAAGAAAAAAAAAACGCCGGACAGATGGATTTCATTTTTCATAGAACATTGTGTTATAGTCCAGTTGTGTTCCTGCAGTAAAGGCTCAAATTTCATTGAGTCCGGCCAGTCTTCTCAACCTCAAGCTCTTTGTGAAAGACTAGAGGAAATGTGTGGAAAACCTCCAGCTACAACACACCTTTGGACCCTTTTAAAGTCAACACAAAGCCAGTCGCTGCTGGAAAACAGTGACTTTGCATTCCAGGATTTCCAGTCCTTATATCCGGCTGACAGTAGAAACAATGTTTTCTCTGAAAATAAGCTCGGCTCAGCAGTTGCATGAGACGTAGCACAAAGGGTTCCTGCTCAGTTTTGGATTGTTTTGAAGTAACTTTGGACGTGCAGTCAATATAGGCTTCAACCCGACTGTGAAACTTTGCTTTTATTCTTGACTAAAAACAAGAGATTAGGAAAAAGATTATGTGTATAAATCATGCCTGGCAAGTTTCCAACTCTCACAAAAGTGAGTTATTGTTTGTAGAGATTTTGACTGGTTTGCTGACAATATTTCACATTTAAATCATCATCTCAGGACTGGATAACAACTATTTTGGGTTTAATAATTGTTTGCTAGTACATTTTAACAGTTCTTAAGTTTGATTTACATGCTGATGCAATATTAAGCAAGTTCTTTTACAGCAGCAAAAGCAAATAAAATTTTCTAAAACACTAAAGGTCACATAGGCTACGTTTGCTTAGCAGGCCCAGGCGACGTAAATCGGATGTTCTTTTCGCCCATATTTGACGTTTTCCCAGCAGATTCTGATCCCAAAACATCTGACCCATGTCACTTCCATTGGTGTTACTAAATCAGATACATATCTGATAGCATCCAGAGTGTAAACAGTCATTTAATACAACTTTCATTCCATCAACATGAGACGTGTTTCATAATTCTGCAGCAGACGAAGCCAGACAGGGTAAATCTGGACCTAAACAATGTCCGAAGCGAGCGGTGCCGAGCTTTGCTTTCTGTTTTTCTCAGCTGCCTTCATCTTGTTCAGATCTTGAGGCTATGCGGTAGAAGAGGGACACTTTTCTTTTTTGGTGAACAGATCAGAATTGAACAACTTAAACTGCTATGAAAAAGTCAAGCCTAGGTTGCATTTGACTGCTGGTGCAAAGTAGGTAAAAAGAGGACGGCTACCTCCAAACTCTTCTCCTTTACCTCAGTTCAACCACTCCGACCAATCCTACTGTTTGACAGAAGCTGTGTAAATTCTCACTAAAACTTGAAACAGATCAGATTGAGCGATTGCCACCCAAACATGAAGTTCGTGCTCCAAAGCCGACTATTAAAGTCATCAGCTTGAAGCAGCTCAGTTGGACAAAACACGTCTTCAGGTCAGACGAGACAGAAAGGGTAAGGTATTTGGACACAGTTATAATAAGTAGGCTCAGAGGAGTCGAGAGAGGCCTTCAAACCTATCAAAACCGCATCAACTGTCAAACACAACGGTGGCAGTGTCATGCTGTGTCAGCTGCTATATTCCACAAGCTGCAAGGAAAATGTTAAAGGCAAAGCCAACCTTCAAAATCTTGTGTTTCAAACTTGGTGAAGGTAAACTATTTTTGATAGAGGCAATCTTAAGGACAATTTGCATTTGATCTAAATCAGAGGCTCCACAGTGTCTCCTAACCAAACGCCCTGACGTGCGTCTGATTTGAAGATTTGCAGATTTATTTTTCCAATCTTTTTTGTGGAATGCGACGTTTTTTCTTTTGGAGGTTTTGTTAAATATACAGTAATAATTTGTCATTCTGAGCTTCACCTGTTGGTAGCACAACAAGACAAGAAGCTGATGTTTAAGGAGAAACACTGTTGGCTTTATTTTATTGTGCTTTTTATTAAATCGGTTATTGGTAATTGTTTAAGTAAGTCGACAGGCGGGACGCAGCTAAACCCAGGACCATCGTACTCTGTTCCCACTGATTTTATATGAAAGCCAAGTTAAATTAAATCTGTCAGAGGTGCCTTCAATTAAGAGCATATGAGAGTTAATGATTACAGGAAACACCAATCTTTGCCAGACCTTCTATCTTTGGCTAATTTAAATAACAAATTACTTCTGAACTCTGTCGTCAAACTACCACTAACTTTGTGCGGGTTGACCTTCATATCTCCCTTTTTCTATATCCATAAATGAGTAAATTCCCCAAGAAGTTAAATGATCTAAATATCTGTGGGGCCGAAATTGATTGTACCAAAAAGTATGTCTGGAAAAAACTGATTGGCTTTTGCTATATTAGGAGTGAGTTTTGCTCATTAAGCTGCTCTGCTATTTTTACATGCTATGATCTTTTGCCATCTCTCCTATTTTCTCAACTCACCGCCTCAAACCTCTGCATCCACGATTAAGTCTGTAATATCTTTATAAAAGTGCTTGACAGAAAGCCCAAACTGTTTACATTTTAAAAATTTAGTGAATTTTAGTAAACGGAAAACAGTTTTTCAACTTGCTTGGCCGTGATAGGAGGGAACTTTGCGGTTCTAAAGCTCAGGACGTCTCTATTAAAGTCCAGCTTATTCAGCCAGAGCGTGAAACTCACTCCCAACACGCCTAAAACTGCAGAGTGAACCTTTAACAAGTGGTCAAAATTGTGGCAGGAAGCAACATGTAAACATGGTTTACATGCTACATGTAAAATTAACAATAAACAGGGACATTTGGTTTATAAAACCAAATGTCTATCATGGATGCAATTGTGTATATTTTGTACCCAATGTGGATGGTATGTCAATATTGACTAATTACCCAACTAACTAACTAACTAACTACAGAAAGAAAGAAAGAAAGAAAGAAAGAAAGAAAGAAAGAAAGAAAGAAAGAAAGAAAGAAAGAAAGAAAGAAAGAAAGAAAGAAATGTGTGTTTATTCATAGTACTGCTTGAAAATATTTATTGTGCTTCTTGAAAAAATAATACTGTATTTAAGCAATCTGAACAAAAATAATGGGAATTGTTTCTGTCTTGGAGTTTTTAAAATGTTATTTTATTCTATTAAAGCAACACTCAAAAACATTTGGTCGATTTTGGTGGCTCCTGTGGACAAAGGCGGTAGCGTTTTCCATGAAGGAAGACTGCATTTCCCAGGAGAACCTGCGCATAGCGTGATAAAATCCAGATCTCCCGCTCGCCTGGAGTTGGATTTAAGCACATTTCTGCAGTGTCTGTGTGAAGGATGAATACCGATGATGTGATGAATCTAATTGTGGTTAAACAATGTCATATGATGATGTTGAAAATAGGAAATGGGGGAAGTGACGTATGCCGTAAAGCAGTCAGCACATTTGTAGTTCTTTTGTGTGGCAGGGTTCCTGCCACCCTCCTCAAAGTTGCTTAGTGACGGTTAAAGCGATACGGACACCCCAGGGCCATGACACACGTGTCATTCAACCAGCTGTAAGTCGAAGTATGATCACAAAAGTTATGAAAATATTTTTATAAAGGTTAAAAAGTTACTTTATGTTGCTTTAAGTTACTATATCAGTGAGTAATACCTATATTTATGTTTTATTTGGCCTGGATGCTTTCGTTCTAAGCTGTTCTTGAAGGTGTCTCGTATATATAGACCCAACCTGTTGAGGGAATATTAGAAATTAACAACACTTTTACTTTCAAATATAAGTTAGATGTGGGCAAAAAGTGTTACAATAATTCCTGGCCTCCACTAAACATAATTGGAGCTATATATATTTGAAATAGCAAAGCAGGTGCAGCAGCTACACATCTGCTAGCATGCTATAAATAATAATATTTCCACACAAAAACATTCACAAATTTGCAAGTAGTCCTCATTCATGATATCAGTTTCGTTCATGTTTATTCTGCTCTCTTTCACAATTTGTCAGACTGTAACTTACCCAAGAGCATATCTTTATTTATCTATTTTTTATTATATAATAGACAGACACAAAGCAGTGCTCACATTTAAAGTGGAAGAAGAATAAAAACACAGTCTTTAAAGTCTTTCAAATAAGTTTAAAATGTTTGCTGCATGTTTCAAATCATTTATTTTTCAAAATCTTCCTTTATTGAATAAATGTCGCTATATTTATTTTCAACAGTTATTTACTATAAGTAATAACTTAAGTTTTTAATTAACCCACTTATACTCTGGTGGCTTTCACTGAAATTATGAATTTATTAATTTATGAGGCCGTCGTGGGAAAGCTCCCCCCAGACTAACCTCCAGCCAGAAGTGGCTGTGACTTCCCAAATGTCTTAATTTAAGGCTCTTCTAAGTTTTTACTTGATTTTGTTCTAAAGTGAGTTTTAGTATTCTTCTGTTTTATCTCTCGTAGATCAATGTGCCTCTCGGCCAGCTCTGACCAAAAAGGGAACCCCTGTTAAAATCATGGTTAAATAAAAAACTCATACATTATAGGATGCTGATCCGTGGTATACACTATCCACTTGTAAAGAAAAGTTGGAAGAGCGTATTAGTGGTGCTACAAATGGTGCAGTTTCTGTGCAGAGTTGCAATATCATGTAAGTTGTCCTTTTAAAAGGTGCAAAACATTCTTTTGGTGGCCATAATTCTTTTTTAAGCTTTTTGCGTCCCTAGTGATCTTTATTAAACAAAAGCTGGGGAGTAGAGGGGGTCTGTCTGGAGTCGGGAATCGAACCGGAGCCGACCTACAGTTCTCAAATATAAACAATGATATGATGCATTTTGCTGGTTTACTGTTGTACTGTATCCAACTCTGCGTATTTCTATGCAACTTTAAATCAAAGACATTGACGTGATTCATTGGTAAAGGCTCTATTTGTTTTCTTCAACAGCCAATTGGGAGTTTCTTGGCTTCTTCAGGACATTTCCAAATCTTGGATTTGGATTTTGGCCGACTTTTATCTTTTATTCCCCCGTTAAACTACCTCCAAACTTTTCCAAGAAATTGTGGAAGTACATGCGTGAGTAGAAGTGTTCTTTGTCCGACTGTGTGTTTTCATGCATATCTCTATTCATGCACGAGCTTAGGAATGCAAAATAAACAAAAGATTTATGTTATGATTTATTTTCCATTAATTCATCTGCCACAAACAGTACAACTGCTTATTTTTGCAGAGCTGCTGCGTATCTCCTGCAGTCCATGGGTGAGAGACGGGGAACATGCTCCCAGGAGGGGTCACCTTTCCATAACAGGGCAACACATTTCTAATATATATGTAAATCAGTTTGAAGAAAAAGTGTTTTTTAAATCCAAATGCTATTATCTGTATAACGTAATTTGTTATATTGTTATTGTTACATTTAGTTTGCTTGAATCACTCAGCTTAAAATAATACTGACCTGCTTTATAACATCTGTTTATTTATTTATTGCATTACGTTTAAAGCAGTCAAAAAATGGGAAACAATGCGGGCTTGATGCAAAAGCAAAGAAGAATAAAAGCACACCTGATAATGAATACGTTGTCTGTTAGGGCTAAAGAACAGATATTTAATCATTTTAAGGACGTCACACTCTTAAAAGCAAACACTACCTTTTTTTTTCATCCGGCTGTTGAATACATAAAGCATGCTTCTGTTAGCGTTGGCTGGTTTAAAGCTGCTCGGTTCCACGGCTCCACATCAGGGATATTTGTAATACGAGGTCACATCTGTTTCTCTTGGCTTTCCACTGCTGCCTTTGGTGAGCAGCTTTGCCTTTCTGGGGAGGAAACATGCAGTCATATGAAATCCATCAATAAATCATCAGAAAAGAGGCATTAAAGTTTAAACGCGAGAGTAAGGGCCATGCTTTTTTTATTTTTGTCCCCCACTTACACGTAATAACCTTCAGAGAGATACAGTAACCCTTGTGTAGATACATTAAACTGACCAAACATGGATCAGAACAACAATCAAGGGAATAAAAAGATAGAATTAAAATGAAGTAATATGTGATATTTACACATTCATCATTTGTCTTATCCTTATCTGAGATTGGGTCAAGGAGGGAACCCTCAGATTTTTTTTTTTTTTGGGGGGGGGGGGGTATCCCAAGTTGTTTCCACATCAGACAGGATAAATATTCCCTCCATTGAGTTCTGGATCTTCTCCGGAGTCTCTTTCCTCATCCTGGACAAATCTCCCAGAAGATTCAAACATTTATCTCCATAATACATTTTAAATAAAATAAAAATTATTAGAATTGATAAACAACTGATAAGTACATTGACCTACTTCATGTAGCAACTCCAAATTTTTGGCTACATCTCCCCATTCTGCAAATCCTTTTTCTGAACAAATCCACAAAATTTTACTTTACTACTTTCTGCCTTAGCTTTAGGTTTCCACAGTGCATATGAATGCATATTAACGTATACTGTATATGGTGTTTAAACTATTAAAATATGCAGTTATCCATATTTTAAGAGAGATTCTCAAGTATTCGTGTACTGTAGCTATTTGCATATATGTGAAATGAGGTTAGAAGCAGCAGTGAGGGCCCCAAGCAAACAACTGGAGCAGGATGAGAAATTATCAGAAGTGTTAGCAAAGGATTGAATTGTGATAAAGAAAAAAGGTTATGTTTTAAGAAACCTTAAAGCAGCTAATAAACATTCAAAAAGCCTTAGTAGAAACATGCCTTCAGTTTGTAGTATAATGTTTTGCCCAGCCTTATGATCCTGTTAAATGGAAAATGTCCCTTAATTAAAACCTTCTTCCCTGTAATACTTATTGTGGGATTTCTTTCTAATGAAACAAAATTCTTACATCTCAGCAGTCCAAAAATGCAATAAAACTATATAGGAAAATTTAATTTCAATATTTTAGCTGTTTATGAAGTATATTGTAAATTTCATCATTATGTTCATCCTGGATGGGCCACTGCTGATTTCTCACGCGCCTCTCTTCGTGTGTTAACGGTAGCGGTTAACCCGGAAGTCAGAGGAACAGTTTCCTTGGTAACGGTAGGCTTGCTTGGAGATGCCTAGTTAGCATGTTGCTAAAACTTGTTTCGTTGGGTGTTTTCCTAAATCAAAAATTTGTTGCCACATGAAGTCTGACGCTAGCAACATGGAGAACATTCAACTTTAAAGCTAACGTTGTATTTTTTGGACTTTTCTCGCCGGTTTAATTAGTTATCTCTGGAACCGCTCGTGTCTCAACGCGCCATGTCTCTGCTAGCCTAATGACTTCTAGCGGTTTGTGTTTACTTCACGTCCTCCTGCTGTGTGGACGTTCGGCTAAATCATCCACAGAGTTCGGGGTCAGTTCATCTACGGACCCCAGCCCAACACATGGGAGCCCTTTTAGCTCACCAACGCCGCCTCCAGGGGGCTCGGGGGCCCCGGAGGAGGACACTCTTCATCCCAGTTCATACTCCGCGCTAACCACAGAGACGCCACCTGCGGTCACAGAAACTGCTTCTCCCACCACGGTTCACAGCTTGATGCCTGCTCTGGGTAACCTAGACCCGCCTGGTAAGCTGGACATCATACAGGCATTTGCTATTTTGACACTGCAGGTGTTAAAAGTTTTCTTTAAAACGTATGGATACATATACCCTTATACATTATATTTAAATAGAAATTACATTTTGTACTCTGTCCATCGATTTTTAAAAAGATATAAATACTGTAAAGGTGTATTTTACACGTTTATGGTAAATAGGGTTTTATGCTTTTATTTTGTTAACTTCCTGTCCCTGACCGGAAATAGCACAGAACAATGGTTCGCAAGGGTTACCTTGACAACGGAGAGAAAAAGACGAAAATAAGTCAGCTAGCTTTATATATCAACAGAAAAATACGGTCAAACAAAGGAAAAGAGATAATATTATTTAGCTTCAGTCGGAAAGAGGAACAAGGTTTGTTTTATTGATGAAAGTTTGATTTGATATTGTAATACAGTTATGCTAATGTATTAATATGGTAATTTCTGTTTGCTTAGCTTTTACGTTGGTTGAATGAATGTTTCATGGTTTATGGCGACAAATGGCGATTACAGACATTCAACTATCAGTTCTGGCCTTCTCTAACTTCGACTGGATGCTACAAATACCCTAAATATAATTTTATATAGATTTGTCCACTAATCAATAGTTTTATTGTTCAGAGATTTCAAATAACAAAGCCAGTTGATAAAATCCTGTTCGAGGCATCACTTTCATTAACTTCAAACCTTTTAGTGCTAATTTGGCATTAAATACATGTATACAAAAAAATCTAATTTAAAACATAAAGGGAAAACCATAAAAACCATAAAATCATACATCCCTTTTAAGACTTTAATAAGCTTTTTACTCTTCAGCTTTCCTTCAGTAAAATAGATTTATTTTCAGTAGTAAGTACTAGTCTCAACAAACCCACTTTAGCAATATTATCTTTCATTTTTGTCAGTTTTAAACACTGGAAAACCAGGTAAAATTAAAAATAGCTGGTTCTGTGTACATCCAGCTTTATTCTGCAAAGCAATGGGCTTTTTTCCTAGTCAACAAATATGTTCTTGCTGTAAACTGCAGAGATGTGGAGTGGACATCTCAGGCTTTTCTTTATAATAATTATGTTATATGACCGTAATGTCAATGTTTTGTGGAAAATAAATTTTGAAGAGACTGCTTTGAAGAACGGCTTTGTTGGATCTTTGTGGATGATTCATTTAGCACTGGTGATAATTATTATGATTTTATATTTCTCAGGCTGTCTCTGTGATCTGACTCCTGATTTCTGTGACATCGGCTGCTGCTGTGACACAACCGATTGTGGTGTCACCGACCTGGCCACCGTCTTCACTGGCTGTCGAAAAGAAGACGCGTGAGTCCACCGCGCTTTCTCTTCTCGTGTAATACATGCATGATTCACCTTGTTAAAAACGTTGAACTGCCTTTCGGCGACGCAGGAGAGGAGTTTGCATTGAGAAATGGCTGATGTTTGGAGCCAACGTGGATTCATCACTCGTCACTGTGACTGACACCTTGTTTTGCGTCCAAGCAGATGGTAATTTTCTGTATATTTCTTTACAAAGCACTTTCGTTCTGTAAGAGTCAATAAGAAAAGATATTGTTGACAAACCAAACATAAAATGCCATAATATTGAAGAAACAAAGACTGGCCAAGGCTTTCTGGAATTAAAATCCAATGTTAAACAATTCTAACTCAAGTTATAGGGTTGTGCAATATATCAATTATCATCATAGCATCAGCATCTGCATTATTAATTTAAAACACTTCTGTTTAGAGTGCGATTCGCTAATGTAATTTAGGAGTTCTAAAGAACCTGCTGAGGAAACATTCTCTCTGCAAGTTTCACGGCAAAAAAAACTTTCAAAGCACAAAAATGACATCGCTAAAAGTTAGAGATGCACTAATATAGAAATTTGGGCCAGTAGGATATGCAATTTTAGAATTGCTCTCTGGTTCAGTTAAACACCCTACAATCCTATTAATTTTACATGACCAACATAAAATACAATGTGACAGACAGCAATAGGATAGAAATTAATATTGGTTGCTAATATCAGCCCGATTATACTAAACCAATACTGATATGTTACAGAAAAGACTAACTTCACTCTGATGTTAAAGTAGGTATATTGTGCATCCCTACAAAAAAATTGTTAAAGGTAACCTCCTTTTATCGTCATTGCACTATTTACTAATACTATTGTCTCTCCAAGATTATTTTGATATTGTGAAATCCTAAACTCCTAAAGATTTGTGGTTGCAAATGTTTGGATATATAAAAAGGTGCCAGACTATTTACACCCACATCAAGAACTTAGAAACAGAGGAATTAGTACAAAATAGAGTGATGAGTTCATTCATGTTTAAGTGATTGAGATGTTTACTTCCTGACCTACTGTCTAAACTGTTTATGTTTTGACCTCCTAGCAGTAAACGCACCACAGCCTCTTCCTGCCCTGACGAATCTTCCACCTTTAGGAAATTCCTACCATTTCTCACTTCCAGGATCGACTTTTATAAGACACAGCAGAGCTTTTTACAGAGTAAACACACCTATAACAACCTTCAATAGTCATTTGCAGTATGTGTGTGTGTGTGTTTTATAAAGAAAGTCATTTTCCAGGTCGATGATGTCATCCAGACGTTCTTCTCCAACTCATCTGTGCGAGGATTCCTCCGTCAGCCGTCTCCAGGGGTCGCCTCCACCTTCTGCTTCAGCCGTAACCCAACACGTAAGCTTCCAACCACATTAAAAGTTAAACCGCTAAGTCACACAGTGAACCTGATTTTTCACAAAGTAGGGTCTTAAAGCTTTTATCAATGAACAAATGTTGTCAACATTTTACCATTTTCTACCAGTGCTGCTAGAACGGAAAAAAAAAGAGAAAAGAAAATATATATATGTGTGTGTGTGTGTGTGTGTGTGTGTATATATATATATATATATATATATATATATATATATATATATATATATATATATATATATATATAAATATACACACATATATATATATATATAAATATACACACATATATATATACAACATATATATATATACATTTGTTTTCACCTCTAATATTACCTCTAGTTTTTCCTTCCTTCCTTCCTCCCTTGTTTCCTGTTTATTACAACTTTTTTTCCTTCCTTCCTTCCTTGATGCTTTTTTGTTTGACATCTGAGTCTTTAGTGCAGCTGGATTTAGGTTTATACAGCTGGGGTCTATTTACTAATTAGCTCTCTATAGAAGGTAATCAGTTCAACTGGATTTTATTTAGGGGTGTCAATGTAAAGAGGGCTGAACCAAAATGCATGTGAATCACCAGTGCGCCAATCAATATCTTTGGATTTTGTTCATTTTTTTTTCTTTTCAAAGAATAGTTTTCTGGCAGAATCATTTTTTTAGTCAACTCAGCAGCAATGTGGTTTACAAAAGTTTGTAGCTGATCATCATTACAAAAGTACAGCACTTCAGCTGCCACTGAGTTGAAAAGGAAGCAGGAGCAAAGAGGAAAGAGAGAAGGTGGAAGTTTACGCCGTCTCTTCAATTGATGATATTTCGTAACGTGAAATCGCTGCAAAGTTAGATGCTGTGACTCTGTGGGGACTAGGGTGTAAAAAGATTTGTTTTAAAGAATACAAATTAAGAATATTACAGACAACCCTCTATAGGATGCCACCAGGGAGATAGAGAATTGACTTCCATTTAAATATATGAAATGAAACTCTTTCACATGCTATATTGAAAGCCTGGCACACACACAGTAGTGAAAAATGTTCATATATACTGGTAATAAGCCCTCATACACACTTCACTCGAAATGGGAGGCATTCTATTCAGACGTTCTTCTCCAACTCCTCTGTTGGAGGGTTCCTCCGTCAGCATCCTGTTTATGACGATGATAATGTTTTACAAAAAAAAAGATTCAAGATCTGCAGTAACACAGACTCTAACGTGGATAATAGGAGTTAAAGCAGCATCCAGTTTCCACTACGATAAAGTAGTTTTGAATTGAAGCGACGCACCACTACTCATTGTCCAAACACAGCTTTGTATTTTTACATGTAAGCACTTGGCTGCTGCCTACTATAGCCCTACTAACCAATAACATCGCTCATCTTACCGCTTTATGTGCTCCTCTTCAGAGTTTTTGAGGTCCACGGCCCTGTCTTGCGCTCGCATGGTGACCTCTACTTCCTGCACCACCGATACAAGCCTCAGCGCCGGCTCTTACTTTTCTGACATGAGCCTCATAAAGGTCAGTAGGTCCAGTGGAACTAACATGTTTTAAAACGTACCCACTGTCGGCGATTTCACAACACACTGATGAGATCTATGCTTTGTTATTACAGTTTCCGACAGTTGACGCTGTGATACCATCAGATGTTTTAGTAAGCTTCTCATTAAACGTTTATTTAAACTAATATTCCCTGTACGGCATTTGTATTTAATAAATAAACGACCTTAGTGGTTAAATTGCATGTATGCTTTTTGTTTGTTTAGATCCCAGTAACTCCGCTGTCAGACTGGCCCGCTCCAGTGAAACAAAACGCGTTCTGCGTAAACGTTGTGAGAAAAGTAGAGTTCACTGTTGGTTACACAACCAGGGGAGAGCTGACGCATTCACTGATCAACATCACACTGGGCAACGTGCCTCTTGACCAGCCGTTGCTCCAGACACACTCTGTTCAATTCCAGGTAGATTCTTTTTTTTAAACTGAAATATTCTTCATTTTGAATCCCTGCTTTGCACAAACCATGATGTCTGTTATGAATCTGTTCCAGCTGGCCAGACCGAGCCCAGGGCCAGGGGAACCAGGGCCTCCTGCTGGACTTAGAGAGGGATCGGCCGTCATCGGTCGCTTTAACGGAGAAATCCTGCCGGTATCCTCAACAGAAAAACTACTGCTGTGTGTCAGCAGTTAGATTTGTCCCATAGGCTGTAAGAGTAAATCCATTAATCTTCCTTGACGGTGGATTAGTTGACATCAATTGGGGTTTCAGAAGGCGGGGCGTGTTCTTCTGATCCAAACACACGATCATCGGTCCTCTTTAGTCACAACGCCGTCACTGGCTGCACATTCAGGTGAGCAAACTAGTTTGTCCTATTTCTAATTTAACCGCTTATGTGAAAAAATAAAATAAGTCGACAAACTCCAGATGCTCATTATGTGATGTTTTCCGTACCCTACCCATCTTACTGCATGGATCGGAGGTTTTTGTTTGATCAGCTGGTCTGTGTAAATGCTGATCATAACCACAGTCAGTTGATATAGCAATGGTGTCCAAACTCTTAGCCCCATTGGGTTTTCATCTACACATTGAAAGTTTTATTGGGCCTAACAATTAGGGCTGCAAGATATTGGTAAAAACTGATGATTGGATTGTTTTCGCAAACAAAAAACAGGACTTTTGACTTGAGCTTGTTAAATACTGCCATGGCAAAGTCAATTACCATATCTGGCTATTTTATTCTTTCCTCTCTTTCTCATCTGCTTCCATCACTTTCGCACCTTTAGCATTTTGGGCCTAAGCCCCTGCTGCCGTGAACCTAAATATTATATTAGCCTGAAAAATTTAAGTTCATAACACTTAATACTAATACTTTGACCAACAACAATTGCAATACAAAAATGTCTTTGCTGATATTGCAAAGACAATATAATCACAATATTCTGAAAACAGCCCCATGAAAAGCTTTGTTCCCCTGCATTTACCTGCTGAGAAATAAACTAAACATGCAATATTTTAATCAAAAGAATAAACTAGTCAGATTTCTCCTTATCCGGAATGACATTGTCAAACTTATGGCACATTAAAACAACAAGATTTCACCACATTATGTCACAAGTTACACTACCATTGTAACATAATATATAATAAAACAGTACAATTTAGTTTAGAGATAAACCAGCACAAGGTAATCACAAATATTAGAAAAACGACTAAAACTGTATTCAAATATATTTTAAAAAGCATGTGAAATCAATAAGTGGAAAAGAAAAAGAAAATTGAATACAAAAAAAGTATGTTTAAAAATACAATAAATTAATAACAAAGGCCGCAGCTGAAAAAGTCAATCACCTCTCAGCTTTCGTTTGCTGTGTCCGAGTAGAAACATGAGGTGGAAGTACACTTCCCAGCATTAAGTGCAGCATTTGGGTCGCCATTTCTCAAAAAAAAAAAAAAGAATTGCCATGGTAACCAAAGTTTAATAAAATGTTTACAAGTAGATTCTGATGCAGCGTTTAATTAAACGTCACCGGATAAATGCGTTCCCATCTAACATGACATTAAACAGAAAGTAAAATATGGATGTTTTGTGTTGTAGCTCATATTTGGAGTTTTGAGACTAATTTAGTTTGGGGATTAAAATTTACTTGCAGGCTAAATTTGTAACAATCTGAAACTGCAAATAAGAGATGCATGAAGAGGCAACAAACTGATATATAGAAAATAATATAATAGAGCTGAGTTACAGATCCGATTTGAGAAGTTTTTTTGTCTTTTCATCCTCATAATTTGTAAAACGACATAACTTGCATGAAATGGAGAGAGGAAGGGGTATCTCTGCACCAAGTGCGTACCAATCTGCGTGTAGAACCTGGGCAAGGTAGCACTATTAAAAAAAACAGTATCGTTAATATTTCCTGTCATATTCTCCTTTGTGTTGCCGTCTAGTTCCCAGACTCAGAACTGCACCGAGCTGCGTTCACAGATTTACGAGATCTTACGTGGATCGGCCGCTCCCGATGTGATCGCCATGAACTCAGGCTCCCAACCGGACTGGACGAGAGTCATCACACAGGAGTGTCCAGTCGATCCGCAGGTACGACTGGAAACGCCTTAAAACCAAGTTCTGCCTAAACATTAGCTAAAAAGGATAGGATCCTGTGCAAAGCCTTGCAAAATTATGTCACAAAGAAAATACATGAGCAGCCAGAGCTGTTGCCTAGTCAAAGTCAAAGTTATCTCCATTCAGCTGATTCCAAGTGTAATTGTGGTGGTTTTTTGTCCACTGTGTGCAGGAGTCGTGTGAATCAGGCTGCATCGTCCCACACAGTCTCTCCATCCAGGTTCTTTGGGCTCGCCAGGGATTCATCGAGCTTCCTCAAAACTTCCTCCTGGGAGCCAAATTTCTCTTCCACTGTCAAAACGTCCAGGTGCAGAAACCCACTCTTATTCTGAGAACAGTTCCTTTTCTTTTTTTTCTTGGGAATAATTTTATCCCGACTTTATCTGTTCCAGTGTCCGTTATCGTTCCCTTTCACCCTGACGGCCCAGGCTGCGTTCGCCGAAGCCACGGTTTACCCAGAATCCCCCCGAGGGGTTCCACAGCCTCACTGGAGGTTTCCATTCGGATTCTTCTCTAGAGGAGCCGCGGAGCTGGACGGCCATGTTGTTACGAGCGCCGGCTGCGCCACGAGTCTCACATGGACTTTACTGGTTCTCCCATCGTTGCTTTTAGGATTAAGTTGTTTACTAATTGATGGTTAACAGAAACTCCGACACAGACTAAATTAATTTAGGACTTTTTTTATTTTTGCTGCTATTTCATAAAGTATAAATAGCCTTTTTTTTACTCTTTTGTTTGTTTTTTGAGAATAAATACTTTTTTTTTATCGAGGTAAAGATGCATTTCTTGTGCCCAGATGCTCCTCCGTTTCCTCCACCTTGTTTCCGCTCATCACGCTCTCCTGTTTCCCCGTGAGGTGAACGTAGTTGAAGAGGGTGACGACCGCCGCAGGGGTCATGCCTTCCAGACGGTTGGCAGCTCCCAGCTAGAGGGCCCAGACAAATGGATGAGTTGCACACACACAAAAAAAAAGATCTCACCATCTTTGTGTCACAAAAACCAACAACGGAACAAAGCAAAATCTCACAGTGCTCGGTCGAAACCTGTCCAGGATCTCCCTGACTTCCTTAGAAAGAGACACTGGCAGCGTCAAATAGTCGATGTCCTGCGGCAGAGACATGTTCTCCTCCCTTTGGATTCTCTCGATCTCTCTCTTGCTTTGGTCGCAGTAAGGCTTATAGACGGCTGCGCAGACAGGAGTCATTGTTTTACTTCAGGATCATGCAAATTTCTTCACAAAAGCATAACGGGGAGAAATATCTTTTTAAAAATGGATTCATGTGTCGTCAACCCTCGCAAGGAATGTGGATTTAAAATGTTAAAACAGTATCTGGTATTAAAACAATATAAAACAGGCTTCTTTAGGACACCAGTCATAATGAATTGTGATTGTTATGACTAAACTTCACTGTGACTGCATTCAAACATATCTGTTGACTTTCTCACCGCTCTACTGAAGTGTTCTTCAACCAGCATGGTCCCAAGAGACATTTTTGTGTGTCGTGCAGCTAAACAAATCCCAATATTACACTTTTAAATAAAAAAAACTTATTATTTTTGATAAACATCTAGGAAACACATTTTTGTTGCTATTTTTTGTTTTTTTAAATAGAGAAAAAAAAGTATCACTTGTTCTGTTAGTGTATTTTATTTGTGGAAATTCACTCCAAATATTTCTCGAACACATTAACAACAAAAATGCTAAAACCCTTTATTAGCTGCATCTACATTTAAAAACAGCAGGGTTGATTATTTATCCTTTGTAGTCAAAGTCATTAAGAGCCAATTTCAGCTTCAGAGCTGCAGTTGGAAGATCTCTGGAAGGTAAAAATAACAGTTTAGCCAGTTTTCAAACGTCCCTAATCCATATTTATCCCTTTAAAGATCAATCCCAACTCAAGAATTAATTAATTAATAATGCCCATGTTTTTATTTATTTATTTTGTTAATTTTGGTTAATAGGCCCAATCCCCCTGTTCCAGTTAAATTCCTAACAGTTTTGCTAAATTTACATTTACTACGGTAGGACAGGTTTTCCTGTCGATCCTTCCTCAGGTTAAAGCGCTAAAAGCTAATATATATTAGCTGAGGATCTGTTGTTACCTTATCTTTTCCTAACAATTTGGTCTCCCCTGTTGTACTGATGCAAAATGCTAGACGTCAAGGTTTACCCTCTATTTTGAGTCGTTGTGAGAACTCCACGTATGGCGGAAGGCATTCGGGAAAGACGGAAGCCAGGATTTCAAATGACACGTCCTTGTACTGCAGCAAGTCCATCCCGCTGGAAGTTAAACAAAACAGTCTCAAATGTAAACAAGAGACTTTAAATCTGCACTGAAAAAAAACATCTTAGTACATTTAAAACATAATCAAACTAACTTACAAGCAACCTTTTCTGCAAGATATGAGAACAGTACTTCCAGGGCAGGATTTAAAACTTCTCGGGAAATTACATGAGAACATTTTGTGGGATTTTTAGCCACTGCGTTGAATCACCTGAGCACGCTGCACTTGCTTTCGCTCACGCTGATCCCAGGCAGCTTTTTCCTCCAGCCGCTCGGGGTCATGGTGACAGCCTGGAGGGACAACATCGCGTCCTGGAGACTCCGCTTCACTCGCACGGCTTCATCGTTGCGCACCGAGGAGACGCATCCGAGCTCGAATCCTGACAAGAGACGAAAGGCAGGACGAAGCAGAGGACTGGTGGCTTCATTATGACTTAACAGCTCAGCGGTGGCGGATAAAGTAATTAACAATACTAATAACGATACATAGCTGTGTTGTTTCCTGAGATATTATGGATTATTGGAAGTCTCTGAAACCACCAGAGGATGAACTGACATGTAGAACTACTCTGATACGAAAAGTGGAGACCACCTGTAAAGAAATCCCACATAAAAATGTACAAAAAAAAAAACGTAAGTCTGACGTAATATCCCCGAATAACTTCTCCAAATGATCTTACAGGGTATTGATTAGTGGCCTGAAATTTTTCAGCAAGCTTTTCAGTTGATAGGAACTATTTCTCAGTCCCAAAACTTTAAAACATTGACCTGAGAAATTGACCCTAGGTGGCTTGAGTTTCTTCTACCGTCCCTATTCCTGGGAAGACTGAACTGGGATGACAAATTGAATAAAAAATAATTCCCAGGTTTGAGCAATGACTGATTAGTTCTTTTCTTGTAAAAACAAAAAAAGAGCTCAGCTTGCTGTCAGTTGCAGCTCAGAAAAAGAAAAACTGCAATGGTCTGATCACAAAACTCTGCTGAGCCTAAAATGAACGAGTAACGACGATCTTTCTAGAAACGCAACGGCGTAAAAGTTCAATATTTACCCTGAGAAAATGTAAAATCTTACCAAGCGTATTTTCTAATGCAAACATGTTCGATTTAAGACAAAACTAACTTACAAGTAACTTTCCAGCAATCTATAGGAACTAGTTTGAAATCAATTATACTTTTTTTTATATTGACAGATTTTCTCAAATAAAACTTATCTTTACAATCTTCTACTTTGTATCATAATTTAAGTAATGTAAAGCTCCTTTATTGTGCAGAAAGGTTGTCTGTGAGTGGATTTGTCTTAAAACGAAGCAAAAATAAGTAACAACTATGTTGTGTTTTTGCTTTGAAATGCAAAAAAACACGACAGGATCGAGATGTACAGTATTGTGGTACATGTGGTCTGCTACTGAGGGTCGGTTACAGGAGCTACCTTTCAGCGTTAGCCGGAGGTCGGCGTTGTCCGGCCGCAAGGAAGTGCGAAACTCTGCCCGGCTGGTGAACATGCGGTACGGTTCTGTCACTCCTCGGCTCACCAGGTCGTCGATCATGACTCCGATGTAGCTCTCCGTTCGAGATAGGGCCGCCGGAGGCTGGGAGAGAGCGCGGCGGGCGGCGTTCAGCCCCGCCCACAGCCCCTGGACATACCGACAGGATAAACATCATTCAGGATTTGCTGCTGTCGCTCCAGAGATGACTCTGTGTCTCTGAAGAGACGATCCAGAAGTTATTCATACCCAGGAGGGGTTTTAAAAACACTGACAAATATCTAATTGTTGTCAAATGTGGTAAAAGTGGTTAGTAATTGGAACAATTCCAATATGACTGGTATCGGATGCCAATGACAACAACAAAGATATCATCTACCCTTAAATTAAATCCAAATAGTGTAAAAGTGGTCAAATTTGCACAAATGTTAAGAATATTTTTCCAAACAATTTTGTTATTGGAATGCTTGATCTAAATTTGATATGACTGATATTTTACTGAAGATTTAAGGCAGCTATGCAGTAACGTTTTAACAAATCTACAATGCATTTGCACTAAAACTGCAGAATCTTTTTTTTTAAACCCTAAGCAGGGCTCACATTACTCCTTACTTAGCTCCTCTTGACTAGTTACAGGTTAGTTTTAGGCTTCACTTTAACGTTTTTCTTTTAACTGCAGAGTCTAGATGTGACTCTGACATTCTTGAGCCTCAATCTTCTGACAATCGTCTCACCTGTCGCCGCCTGACTGTGGAAAAAACTAAAGAAGTTTCAGTTTTGGTCGATTTTGGCGGCCAGTGTGGAGAAAAGCGGTAGTGTTTTGTCTGAATGAAGACTGCATTTCCCATGAGCACCAGCGCATAGCGTCGTAAAATCCTGATCTCCTGGTCGCCTGCGGTTGGACTAAAGTACATTTCTGTTTCCAATGTCTGTGTGGAGGATGAATAGTGATGAGGTGATGAATCTAATTGTTGAGAAAAAATGACATGTGATGATGTTGAAAGAAAGGAACGAAGGAAGTGATGTGTGCCGTAAAGCAGTCAGGACATTTGTAGTTGTTTTGTGTGTCAGGGTTCCTGCCACCCTCCTCCATGTTTCTTAGTGCAGGTTAAAGCAATACGGATCCCCTCGGGCCATGACAGAGGCGTCATTCAAAGAGCTGTAAGTGGACGTTTGATCACAAAAGTTATGAAAACATTCTATGGAGGTTGAAATGTTACTTAGTGTTGCTTTAAGTGATATAATGTGAGGTTTTATGTTATAAGTGCTTCTCTTATTTTGTTGTGCAGAGCACGATGGTGTCTTTTTTTTCACCTGTGCAGCAGCCTCTTCGTAACCCGTCGTCCCGTTGATCTGACCGGCCAGAAAAAGTCCCTGAGTGCTTTTCACCTGCAGTGCGGGACTGAGCTGGGTGGGACACACAAAGTCGTACTGTACACCATAACCTGGAGAACCGGAGGGTTTTTAAAGTTATAACAAGCAGCTTGACGCAGATGGACTTCATTCTTCAGTCTTGGACCAGATTCTGACGGAGTTTTTCACCTGGTGTGTGGATCTCTGCTCTGTGCAACGGAGGGATTTCCCTGATGAGGCGGAGCTGCAGGTCAGGAGGCATAGTCATGGACAGACCCTGAGGGTACAGGAGTTCAGAGGTCATCCCCTCGGGCTCCAACCACACTTGGTGACTTCTTCCCGGAAAGCGCAGAACCCTTGACTCGATGGAAGGGCAGTACCTGTAAGAGAACGGCTCAGTCATTCTTGAAAAACGCAAAACTAAATCTTGCCTTAGGTCAAGTTCAAAAAACGTTTCTTCACAGATTTATTGCAGCTTTTAACAGCTCGGGGTGGCGATGACCTCCTGTAGCAGTCTGTTTTTACGGCAGATCTGATCAAGCCTCTGATTAAACACACTGTCTGTTGCAGAGGATCATTCTTTGCACACTAATATTGTTTACCAGCAATCTCACATTCCCCATTAAGAGCAATGGAAGAGATGGATTGAACCTGTTTCTCTTTATCCTCACGCTAAACCGTCTGCCTGTTATGGTTATGTATGATGACAGTGTCCAAATGTGGAAAGTAAATATAAAAAAATTCTCCTAGCTGCACAGCAATAAACATCAGACTCACAAAACTGTAGCATGTCTGCCAGAAAAGGATGAATTAAAGTTATCCAACAAGACAAAAGTCATGCCAAAGGTAACGGAGCTATTCCGACATGCTACTAGTTTTAATGGCTCAATTTTAGAAACAGTGCATTGAGAAAGTATTCACCCCCGTTTAGCTCTTCAACCTTTAATGATTTATAAACACTGGGATATATGAACAGGGGGTTTTTTTTCCCCTCACTAAAGCAAACAAAACTAATTTAAAGGCGCTAATGTTACAGAAACTTCAAAAGAAATAGCAGCTAATATGGGTTGAATGTATTTTCAATTTAAAAAAAACTAACATTTTGTTTCTATTTTTAGGTTTTGATATAAAGAAAAGAAAAACTTTTCCAAAAGAGAATGGATGTGTTTTGGTTTTGGGAGACATTAGTGGAAAATTATGTAAAAAATAAAAGGCATATAGTTTTCAACCTGATGACCAAAAATATAGGACATGTGTAATTTCAGAGCCAATTTGTTGTGGAAAGTAAATCAAAATTTAAAACCACTATACCCTACAGTTTTGAAATCTTCATTAAAAACACATAAGTTGGTTGTTTACCCTTTTATTTGTGCTTAAAGCAACACTAGAGGTTTCCGTTTTGGTCGGTTTTGGCGGCCCGCTGTGGACAACAGCGGTATTGTTTTGGCTGTATCCCGATCTCCCGGTCGACTGCAGTTGGATTGACGTACATTTCTGTTTTCATTGGCTGTGTGGAGGATGAACAGCGATGACGGTTTAAGGCAGAGGTGTCATTTAACGAGCTGTAAGTCGATGTATAATCACAAAACTTATGAAAATGTTTTATGAAGGTTGAAAGGTTTCTTAGTGGTGATTTAAGTTGTTACGAGCCATTGTTTGCAGACCCCTGAATTAAGTCTACCCTCATAAATCTGGCTAGAAAAGTCAGGAGAAGTCCCTTTAAACCCCAAGCCTTAAGCGCTGGTTAACTTAATTTGTATCAAACAAGCAAATCTCTTCCGAGTGGCAAAAAACTAAAGAAGCGCATCAACAAATAGCCTCCACTGTAGGAACAAGGTGGTGGAAGTGTCCCACTGTGGGAAAGCTGGTACACGTTGAGGACAAGATGGACAAACATGCAAAAATACAAGGGGTGTGAATACTTCTGGCTAAATCTGCATATACCTGGGACCTTTGGCGTCTTCCTGGATGTGACAGTTGAGGTGGAGGCTCTCCCTCACCACTCTCTCCACACCTGGGGTCGTGTAGGTCAGGTAGCAAGGCAGCTGCTCTTCAGGCTGCAAACGTTCCCAAATCAAAGCGTTTATAGATGTAATCAGTTTTATTAGTGCCAGTTAGTAGCATGGTAGGCTTTTACAAAAGGCACAGTTTAAAGACGGCTAACAAATAGTTCATAGAAAAGGATTTTAATTCACATGTAAGGACTTTATATAAAATCCTTAATTATGCATTTTGTGCTGGAAAGAGACAAAACTGACAACTTTCTTGCCAAATGGCGAGCCAAACCTGTTCATCTAAAGACGTTATCTACTCTTATATTGCATTATAAATATCCAAACAATCAAAGTGTATATTTTAAACAATTAAAAATCGTATTTTTAAAAGGTCAAACATGTCACTGATGTACATAACTTCTATTAGACATTACTAAACGATAGCACGTCTCACAATTTGCCATTAGGCTCCCTTTTGGTCATTTACAAATGTCTTATGGTCATAAAAAAATTGGGTTATGTTAAAGAATGTAAAAAAAGGCTCCTTTGATAGTTTTGTAGTCGATAAAATACAAGATTATATACTAAAAAAATCAACATTTATAAATGCTTCTTGTGCATACAAGGAAGCATTTTAGTCTAAAATGTTTAATATGTCAACTCTCAACTTGGCAAGAAACCAGTCAACATTATTTTCTTTCTACCATTAAATAATGCATAATAAACACCAAATAATGATTTATAAAGTGTTTAAAGATCAACTAATTGAACAAACCATTAATTAGCCGTCCATAAGGTGTGTCAGAATAAATCATAGCCTGGACCTTGCAGTGCGTGCGAGTATTCATGAAGCTAAATGGTGTCGGTTGGCTGTCGGGGGGGTGAAGCTTGGCCAGCGAGAAGTCGACTGAATCCTTCACGATCCTGGGTGGGGTTCCGGTCCTCAGCCGGCCCACCCTCAGACCCAGCCTCTCTCTCAGCGTTTGGGACAGACCATTACTCGACGGAGGGTCTCCTATTCGGCCTCCGGGCGACATGGTTTGGCCCACGAAGAGAGAGCCGGACAAAAAGGTACCGGTGGTGAGAACCACAGAGGAGGCTGAGATCGGGTCACTGCTGTTGGCTAATTTAGGGAAGAATCAAGACAACAGAGTGAAATAATCTGGTTACAGAGTTAGTCTAGATTATTAAAACAAATCTTAAATCATGTTAAAGGATCGAGATTTAGACCCCAACAAGTGAGACTCTAGTTTTCTCCGTCCTACTCAGACCTCAAGTTTTAAAAAATGGTTGGATGGATGGTTGATAAAAAAATAAGAGATGAATGGAAAAATAAAGGGTGGATGTATAAGTGGATGAATTCATCTAAAAAAAAGGTTGCGGGGTTTAAAAAAAATAAGATGGAAAAATAAATGGATGTAAAATAAAACTATGAGAGGATGGAGAACTAAAAGATGTATGGAAAAATAATGGATGGATGGATGTTTTATCACTACAGTAAACAAATTTTCTCAATGCTTGAAGGAAGAAAATAACTAAACTCATGATGCTCCACATATATTTCACCGATCTTCAGCACAGATTATTATATTTCACCTGGTTTAATCTGTGCAGTTTTTACTCCACCAAACTGATCTCAACAACAGATTAGCGACGATTTTAAGCTGTAACTGAAGAGTGTAAACGTATTCTAACTATCTGACGTCTACCCAAGTGTATCCCGGTGACTCTGTGGCGCCCTGGCTCGGCGGGATTTGGACCTGTGACCAGCAGCTCCTCCACTGAACCCTCCAACACCGTCAGCCTGGGACTGGACAGCAGCTCTGTCTGGGAAAAAAAAAAAAAAACAGAGGTTCAACTGTTTACACATAAAACAGATTTCTTTCTTTTCTATTTCTGTTTACATGAAAACGTTTTAATTACAATCTACAATTACACGACAACAGTAGACATACATGGGGTGTAATTCCCTTGCAATGCCACTAGTTGGGGCTGTATCTCCCTAACTAAAACATTCGAAATGTGTTCCTATGAACATGTGATGAAGTGCGACTGTTGCTTAAGATCAGTCTGGATTGCAAAGCCGACAAATTTAAAGAAAATTTGGACTAGATGAAATACACAGCTCACTTGAAGCGGTGTCTAAACGGGAAGAAGATGGAAATCACTTCTTTCATTAGGAGATCGCCACAATTAAGGGGTGCCGATCAAAACGCCTGGATCAGGAGAGAGGGGCACAAAAGTTGCTTTTATTTTTATGCAACAGGCACGACAACTACCTGGTACATGTGGAAGTATCTGGGCTAGTGCTAATTACTTAGCAGCTAGCTTCTAGCAAAGTTATTTCACTACAGGCGGAATACAGTCTGATCTTATCTTAGTATTAGTATTCTGCTTTCCCACAATAGAATCAAGAATCAGTTTATATAGCGCCAATTTACAACAGATGTGGTCAAGGCACTTTACAAGAAAATCGATTAATTAAAATCATAGACATAAACAAATCAGTAAAAAAGAAAAAGTTTCCAATCTAAGGAAACCCAGCAGGTTGCATGGAGTCATTGACTTGCAGCGTTCACTCCTGTGGTATCAGCACACCATGGATTGTGTTGTCGTTGACTTTACTGCAATCCTTAATACTGAAGAAACCTGGAGCAGAACCTGGCTCAATAATCAGCTAAAACAGAGCTGAAAGAATTGTAGTGAAGAAGATCAGAAATGGAACGTGGAATCAGAAATGTGCTTTCTGGTGTTCCAACGTTTCAATCGTTACTTTTTCCTTGTGAATCTTAAATGTGAGAATGTGAAGTCTGAAAATACATTTGAGCATTTTTCTTTCTTTCAATTTTGTTTTTCAGAAATTGGGCCGGGGACATGTCCCCTTCACCCCCCCCCCGGGATTTGCACCCATGGCCACAAAAAAAGATTCAGGGAGCTTTACTAATGTTTTCTGTTTAAATTACTACAGAGACTTGGAGATTTTTCAATGGAAACACTCACAGTCTCTTCAGAAAGCGACAACTGCGGCCGCGGTTTTACCTGAATGAACTCTCGGTATCGCTGGCGGTCCAGCTGGGCTCTCGGCCCCCACACCGCCGGCCCTTTCCTACGATTCAGGATGGAGAAATGAATCCCGGCCCAGTCTCCGGCTCGTCCACACAGCCCATCCAGAGCATCTATCTCCCTCACCAGGTGGCCCTTACCCACCCCCCCCAGAGACGGGTTACAGGAGAGGGCGCCTGCGAGGAAGCAAAGAAAAAGGAAACAGATGCAGCACCAATCACAGCGTTCGCCCGGCT
Organism: Orestias chungarensis; assembly: GCA_032876305.1. Taxonomy (NCBI): domain Eukaryota; kingdom Metazoa; phylum Chordata; class Actinopteri; order Cyprinodontiformes; family Cyprinodontidae; genus Orestias; species Orestias chungarensis. The sequence goes on along the minus strand of JAVLVB010000507.1, from coordinate 394,533 downwards.
TCAACAAGGTCATTCTTCTCACCGATTGTGTGTATTTTCTGCGTGACCATCAGCGTCTCCGCCCCCATGCGGGCCGCCGCGGCCGCCGCCTCGGTCCCGGCATGGCCTCCGCCCACCACGATGACATCGTACCCGGAGAGGTGACTCGCACTCCTGCTCACCAGAAACAAGGCGCCACGCACTGAGGGAAGCTTCTTTGTCAACATGTGAGACAAACACCTGTCAAAACCAAACAGATTCGAGGTTGGAATGCAGATTTCTCAATTTAATTTCCAACTTTTAATTGTGTCAGATGTAACTGTGACTTTATACTTTTTACATGTCTTATTTAAAATACTACCTAAAAAAGAAACATGTAGTGTTTAGAGATTGGATTTAATTTGTCAAATTTCTAATTGAGATTTATTGTCATCAAGATAAATTCAAGATATATATTTAAAAACTGACTAAAACTATTATTTTATTGTTTTTTTTAACCCAATTTCATTAAAGCATTGCTAAATAAAATATTAAAGATTAAATCAGCTTTATTTGCCAGGTACATACTAGGAATTTGTTTTGGTGTAATTACACTGAGGCAGCCAGACTGGTGTAATCACTGGTGTAATATGAGATTAAATGCAGTTAGAGTGCAAAGGTTAGTGAAAAAAATCACACTTCTTTATATAACAGGTGTCGTAAAGAACCAGATGTTTATCAAGAGCAGTATTCGTGTTTATTATTACATTTATCATTACCACAAAAGCTCCATTAGATATCTTGATACATTTTTTAAGCTATTTCACCAACCTCAGATAATTAAACTGCAAAGGTTACAAATAGATTAAAATAGGAAACAATAAAAAAAAAAATAATTTAATAACAAATTATGTTTATACCATATTTATAAATACTGTTTAATATATTTGCAAGATTTGTTTTATGTATTTATATTTTTTTCATATCTCAGGGCAGAAAAAAGCATTTCACTGCAAGTTGTACGGTGTATTGTTATTCCTTTGTTTTGTTTATATTACATGTTCATCCACTAGGGGGCACTGTTATGCAGGAGCATATGTTTTTGGCGGTTTGTGCTTTTCTTCGGGTGAAGAGGAAGTGCTGTTCGTGCGCAGTTCTTGGTGGAATAAAGTCAATAAAGAAACAAGTTATTTTTATTGACCAACATTGGTAGCAGAGGATGGTTAGTAACTACAGAGTCTTACAAAAGCTGGAAGAATGAAGTCAACATTTGGACATGAGTTACAGATTTGGAGAAGACAAAGCAAGCGCTCGCTGTCGCCCTGGCGCTGTCTGGAACAGCGCGGGACACGGCGATGGAAATTCCGGTAGACGATTTAAATAATGACACTGGAATGACCACAATGTTCACTAAACTAGACGACTTGTTCCTAAAAGAGGAAAAGGATAGAATCTATGAGGCGTACTCGGATTTTGAACGAATAAAAAAAGAAGTTAACATGTCGATTTACTTGCGCATGAAAAAATACAACATGGAGCTACCTGACGCAGTTTTGGCTTTTAAGCTTTTGGACACCGCGTGTTTGGATGTAACGGACAGACAGTTGGCCTTAACGGCATGCTCAGATGTAACATTTGCTTCCATGAAGTCCGCTTTGAAGAGAATGTTTGGCGAAAAAAGAGGTGCGGCAGCAGAAGGCATTAGCCAGGGGTCCGTGTTTGCGACGGAGCAACGGCGGCAAAAAGGTAAGTACTGGCGGCAAAGTCCCCATCAGAACACTCCGCAGCCCGGAACAAACCCGCTGGATAAGTACGGACGTCGGTCGAAATGTGCAGTGTGCCAAAGTACTTTTCACTGGGTTAAAAACTGTCCGCACAAAGCTGATAGTGTTGAAATTGCTGATGATACAAAAAACGTGGAAAAGTGCAATTTAACTCTGTACACCAAAGAATCAACAACAGATGCAGAGATATTCATGACAGAATGTTTTGGCTCGGCAATAACAGACACTGCTTGCACTAGGACAGTTTGTGGACAAGAGTGGCTGGATAACTACAGTACTGTATTAGAAAAGAAAAGTGTGAAGACTATGAAAGACACAGAAACACATAGTCACAGGCCCTTCAAGTTTGGAGATGGAAAAACAGTGTACTCCATTAAAAAGGTAAGGATACCTGCTAAAATTGGCAACATAAAGTGTAATATAGAAACTGAAGTAGTACCTGCTAACATCCCGCTGCTTTTGAGTAAAACCTCATTAAAAAGGGCAGGGACCGTTTTGGACATGGAAAGGGACAGTGCAGTGATGTTCCACCAGCCTGTCAAACTGGACTTTACTAGCTCAGGTCATTACTGCGTGAACATTGTGGACAGTGAAATAGAAATTGTATTCACTCTGATAAGCTATTAGAAGCTACGGAGGAACAAATACTGACTACAACTAACAAGATGAACACCAGTGAAAAGATGAAAGTTCTGGAGAAACTTCATAAACAGTTTGGACACGGCTCTGCTGATAAAATACAAAGACTTTTGACTAATTCTGGCAACAAGGACACAGAATGTGACAGCCTGCTGAAAAAGGACGTGAACCAGTGTGAAGTGTGTCAAAAACATTGTAAGACCAAACCAAAACCTGCTGTTGGGTTACCATTGGCATCTGCATAAAATGAAACCGCAGCTGTGGATCTGCACGAACTTGAACCTGGGGTTTGGTACCTACACATTATTGACATGTTCGCCCGTTTCAGTGCTGGTAGTGTCTTAACCACCAAGAGGTCTTCGGAAATAGTCAAATGTTTTATCCATGTTTGGATCAGGGTGTGCATGGCCCACCTCAAAAGTTGTTCAGTGACAATGGGGGTGAGTTTAATAACGAGGAAGTGAGAGACATGGCCGAGAACTTTAATATTGAAGTTAAGACAACACCTGCTTACAGTCCGTGGAGTAATGGACTGTTAGAACGCCATAATCAAACTCTGACGGAGATCCTACCGAAAGTCAAAGCAAGTACTGGATGTGACTGGAGCACTGCCATGGACTGGGCCCTGATGGCAAAGAACTCTATGCAGAGTGTTCATGGATACAGCCCACATCAGCTGGTGTTCGGGCAGAATCCCAACCTGCCCTCTGCATTAATAGACAAAGCTCCAGCTCTAGAGTGCACCACCAAGAGCGAATGGGTTGCAAAGCAGATTTCAGCCCTGCATGCTGCAAGAAAAGCCTTTTCAGAAGCAGAATGTTCAGAAAGGATACGCAGAGCAGTAAAGAAACAGCTGCGGCCCAGAGACGAGCAATATGAAACCGGAGACAAAGTCTTTTACAGAAGAGTGGATTGTCCAGAATGGAAAGGACCAGGAGTGGTGATTGGTCAAGATGGTGCAGTTGTTTTAGTTAGACACGGAGGCATCTGTGTCAGGGTGCACCAACTCAGATTGAGAAAAGTTACTCACAAAAATAAAGAACCTCAGATTGCCAGCAATGAGGAGAACAATCATGGACAACATACAGTGGACATCATTGAAGGGAATTTAGGAGGAGACACAATATTGCAGTAAATCGTGACAATCATCCTTTTCCTGCTCCTGAAAATGCAGAGGCACAGAGACAGCCTAATGGGAACACCATCATAAAGACGGGTCAAATTGTGACTTTCAGAAATGCAGAGAGTGTCTCACAAAAAGCCAAAGTGTTGGCGAATGCCGGCAAAGCAACTGGGAAATACAAGAACTGGTTTAACTTGGAGCTGCTTGAGGCTGCAGAAGTGGCTGGCAACGGTGAATCAGCTGATCTGTCACAGTTGGAGGATCTTCACGTCCAGGCAGATGCTGAGGATACGGATACGCACGAGGATGTTTTTGTGAGTAAGGACATTTCGTTTGATGAAGCAAAGAAAAATGAAATAAAAAGCTGGAAACAGAACCAAGTGTTTGAAGGAATTGAGGACAAAGGACAAAAGTGTGTCTCCACTCGTTGGTTGTGCACTCTGAAAGAGACTGAAAATGGAATAATACCAAAAGCAAGACTTGTTGCGCGAGGATTTGAGGAGCTACAAGTTTCTGACCTACAAAAGGACTCTACCAACCTGTGCCTCAGAGTCACTGAGACTCCTGGTGGCAGTTATATGTCAAAAACAATGGGAACTTCACTCTATGGACATTAAATCAGTTTTTTTTTACAAGGAATGGAACTGTCCAGAGACATTTTCATCGAACCTCCCCCAGAAGCCAATAGCACAGGTGTGCTTTGGAAACTGAGAAAATGTGTGTATGGTTTAGCTGACGCTTCACTGTATTGGTATAACAGGGTAAAAGCATCATGGTTGAAACAGGAGGCATAATGTCTAAGGTTGACCCTGCAGTTTTCTATTGGCTGGATGAGCACAAAAATGTAACAGTTGTACTTGGTTGTCATGTTGATGATTTTATATGGGGTGGTTCACACATCTTTTCAGAGTCAGTCATACCTCACCTGAGGTCGAAGTTTAATGTCGGTCGTGAAGCACACAAAAGCTTTTCCTATGTGGGGGTAAATATTGTTACTGAAGGTAAGAAGGTACAAATACACCAAGGAACATACATTCAGCACCTGCAGTCCATACAGCTCTCACCCTCACGAGCAGCAGAGTCAGCTTCACCTCTTACTGTAAAGGAGACTGAGCAGCTCAGATCTAAGATAGGCCAACTTCTGTGGGTGAGACAGAGCAGGCCTGATGTCATGTTTGATGCTAGTAATTTAGCATCTCGTCTCAAACATGCCACAGTACAGACCATAAATGAAGCAAACAGAGTTGTGTGTAAACTCAAAGCCAAGTCGGTTGAATTGAATTTTCAACACCTTGGGGAAGACAGTAACTTAAAGATGATTAAATTCACTAATGAATCCTTTGGAAATCTTTCAGATGGGGGTACTAAAGGTGGGCACTTCATTGTTTTGATGGGGGACAATGGGCGGTTCACATTTCATGGCAGTCAGAGAAAATCAAGAGAATTGTCAGAAGCACACTAGCAGGTGAAACACTCGCTATGTCTGAGGGGATTGATACTGCCATTTTTCTTTCTACACTCTTTTCTGAGCTCAGTGCTGGTAGTACTGATTGTCCTCCACCTATAATCCGTGTAACTGATAATTTCTCTCTTGTTGATGCACTTAAGTCAACTAAGTTTGTTGCAGAGAAACGGTTACGTCTGGAAATCAGTTCAATTAAAGAGCTGATTCAAACTAAGAAAGTTCATCAAGTGTTGTGGTCTCAAACAAAAGACCAACTCGCAGACTGTTTAACAGAGAAGGGAGCATCCACAACCTCACTCCTCAAGGCTCTTTATGAAGGTCTTTGGATTGTTCAATAAATTCATTCAAAAGATGTTTCACATTCTATCACGTTGAAACTGTAATTTGATTTAATGATCTTTAAAAACTTTTTAATTTTAGGGAGTTATTTGTGTTTTTTTTACACCAATTTAAACTTTTAATATTTATTTTTTGTTCATTTAAGTTGTAGAAATTCACAACTTTTCGAAAAAGATTATATCCTAGCACACAATACTTATTCAAGCAAAATTGTATGATTTATGCAACCAACCTAAACTAGAGCACATCTTTCCTGTAAGATTATAATTCTGCTGGTAATTAAAAGCATGTATGAAATAGCTAAATTAGCACATCCTGAACTCACTTTTATGGCATTGAAAACACTTTAAAACTTATTTTTTAAATAGTCTCTTGAACTGATATCAGTGTATATTGTTGCAGTTTCATTTTAACCTTGTTTTATTATTTTTTTTTCTTGTACATTCATTTTTTTATTCTGTACCCTTTCAAAACAAGAAATATGCTGGCCAACACAGAAGGTTATAGATGGGTTAAAAAACCCTATACTACTACACGTGATTAAGTATTCTGTACTTTAAAAATATCTACTACCAAAAGTCACCACCAGGCATTACGGGTCCTTACACTTACCCAACTAAAAGATAAAATCATTATATTTCTTACTTTGTGAGTTGATTCCAGCAGAAACTGTAAGCAGGTCAGAAAAAGCCCTGTTTAATAGGAAACTGCAGCTATGTTACACAAATGCTCTTTATGGAGGCCGCCATATTGTTTCGAGCACGCCATCGTAATACCTGCTGTATGTACGCACGCACTTTTTCCTCTTCCTTCGTCTTTTTTACAATTTGACATTTAATAAGTTGAGAGACATATGGTAAAATAATTACATTTTCTATGTAAAAAGGTGGGTCGAAGGTAGAATCGATCACCATCACAGGAATTAAAATATCAAATATTATGTCGTGTTCGCCACGTGTACATTACAAAACTCTTGTTCAGAACACCTGCCTGTACACCTGTAAAGGTGAACGCGAGGATTCATGAACTCGTTGTTCCCTGGAACCCGTACGTGAAAAAACTCACGCCCCCCCCTCCTCCTCCTCCTCGGTACCTCCCCCTTCCAGCCGGTTTCCAGTCAGTCGCGCGCGGACTGAGTCAAGTGAACCCAACGGTTACGGTGGTGTTGACCGACCGCAGCAGGTTTTCTCCGAGGAACCTGAACATTTTCAACCTTCTCAGGCGACTGACAACAACGTCGAGTCTTTAGTGTTGTAACGGGAAGAGCCAGCGGCGCCGAAGTTGAGGCGACAGGACGGAGGAAAGGAAGTAAATCCCGGAGGGAGAGCGTCAGAAGTGAGCCCGAGGATCAGAGCTAATGCTAAGCTAGCTTGCTAAATAATTACATAGAAGCTGTTGTTTATTAAGTTGTGTTTTTTTTTTACGTAACTCTAAAGGTTACAAAATAGTTTTCTAACTGAAAGATTTAGGGTTGTTTGTTATAATTTATTTTATTTTCAACGAGGTTTCCCTCAACACTGTAGGCCACAGGCGGCTGGTGTTGAGCTACAGTGGCCGGGGTGGTTTTTTTTCTTCTTCTAGCCTTCCACGGTTCTTCTCCACGCAAGGCAGTTGATATTGCTACAGATAGTCGTCTTTTTTTGGGGGGGAGATTTCAGTTTTACGGTTGTTAGCTCAAGCTTGGTACTTTCTAAGGCTTGTGCTTCGCAATGCTGAAACCCCAGCAGCAATCCGGCTCAGGCGGGAGAAAGGCGACTAACGGAACATCAGGCCCCGGCGGAATGTCTTCCCCAGTCAGCGGCATCAACAGCGGCGGCCGGACACCGGCGGGAAGGTGAGCGGGGCGGGGTTGTCTCCTTTAGGACAGGCCGGGGATCGTCCCGAGCGCGCAAGGCCTACCGGTTAAACCAAGCCGCTCACAGTGGGCGTGGCTTGGACGTGGAGCTTCCTTGTCAGCCAATAGGATGTATTCGTTTATGATTGGCAGAATCTGTGGACCAATAGAAATGTTGTTTGTTATGCATAGCCGAGTCAGTATTAAAAACAAAGCATAAAGGCTATGCAAAGTTTAGCTTGCCTGTCAGTGCTGAACAGAGGACTTTTCCTTTCGAAATGTTTTGTTTTTTCGTCTTATCTCGTTTAAAAACTCTTTAAGTCAAAGCTGGAGATGTTTAAATAAAGTAGCTTCATCTCTGTTTGCAGAAGCAGCGATAAAATAACATTTTGTTTTTGCATCCCCTTCATCTAAATGGATTTTCACACAAGGATTAGTCTGATTACGTTTTGTAATGTCTAAAGAGAAACCAAATCCTTTTACAAAAACAATATAAAATCAATGTCGGTGTTTATTTTTCTTCGTCGTATCACTATTCCATTAAGTGGTAATCATAAACTAACTTTGTTGACAGCTGCACACTCGGACATCAACAAAACAATAACTGTATATTGTAGATTGTCTTTAACTAAATTAGAGTACATAGCAGTTGGTTTACTTATAACAGTCCTATTATGTATTTTACATTTAGTTTATATACAAATAGAGGAATGTTCTGCCTTGAAACAAATGTTTTCTGTTTTTGTTGGTTTTTACAGTCAACCTTACAGTTTAATTCTGAAATCTCATTTAACATCTCATGAAGTGCAGTGTGAAATAACAGCATCTGTGTCTTTCAGGAATCGTTCCTCAGCAAAGCCGACGTTTCAGTCCTCTCCTGTAAGTACGCCAAATCTGAAAAGGCATTAAAACAATAAAATACCTTTAAACTTAACTACATTTTACATCAAATGCTCATTTGAAATGTACAAGATATCACGTTTATTTCGATTTTTAAATATATTTAGCACTCGTTCATGATAAGCGTTTTCTTAACACACTTAAAAAACGAATAGATCTGATTTGTATATGAATATTTCTTTGTTTAAATCATCACATGTCTGAAACTCTTTATCCTGATGCATACCTTTGCGTTTTCCTGCCTGCAGGTGTTCGAGGGCGTGTACAACAATGCCAGAATGCTCCACTTCCTCACAGCTGTAGTGGTGAGTCAGTGATTTTCTTCTGTGACTAATGCAAAAACGTTTAAAGTCTAACACAACTTACCTGTTTGATACAACATTTTTTAAGGTACGACTGGGTGGTGACGTGCAATACGTTTATGTACAATTAGAAACAGAAAGGCTTTAAATGTGGACATTAAAACCACTTTTTTTTTCACCTTTTTATTCCAATACTTAAGTTTTATTAATCATATTTATAATGTGGTTATCAGAGGGGAAAACAAAGACTGGGACACCCAAAAAAATAAAATAAAATCCCCCATCCTCATCAAATGGGGATGGGGGATTTTGTTGTGATACTTTAGTGTGATAAGAAGTTATTTATTGTGTCAATGATAAATCTTAATTTATGATATCTGAAAACGGTTAGATTCTTAATTTGAATATTTCCTACACTGTTGGTTCCAAGAGAGCATAATTAAAATTAAAAAAATTGCTTAAATTGAGTTGCTGTGTGAAGCGTAGCGATAAAAATCCATATTCAAGCTCCCTAAATAATCCAGTTAAACATGTCGTTACAAAAATACCATAAAAATTGGAAATGTTTTTTCCTTGTTTGAATTCGACAAGATGTGTTTTAAAATAGGCTTTAAAGTGAATGGTTTTTAAATTAGATATCGCATCTAGAAAACAAACAAACATCTCTCCATGCCATATTGGACACTTATAATTGTTTAGAAGTTCAGTTTTTTGGTGAATTTGTTGACTAATCTCATTTAAAGATACTTAATATGGTCTATTTTTAAAAGTTCTAAACATATACAATTAAAATTGTAAAAAAAAAAATATCAAAATTTGGCTATAATAAAACAAGATAAACTAATTCTTACTGGGATTTCATTGGTTTCTCCTTTAGCCCCATCATAAAACTATTTAAGATTCTTTGAAACATTGTTTGAAGAAATGTCCAAAACCAGCTTGTTAATATATTCTTATTTAGGTTGCTTGATATTAAAAATTAATCTTTGGTTTTGTTCGATTCTCCAAATGTGCAAGACATTTACCAGCTCCGTACAAATTCCCTTCTAATAAGCAGGTAATTAAGGTTGATTTTTGGAAATGTCATGTTTGTTTCTCAGGGTTCCACCTGCGAATTACGAGTAAAGAATGGAAGTATGTTTGAAGGCATTTTCAAGACTCTCAGCTCTCGGGTAAGAAGCTCGTCTTCATCTGATAAAACACTGAAAATACCATAAATAATTATAAAAACAAACTGAGCTTTGGTTCAGTCGTTAATGACTCTTTGCCGTCTCTCTGTCTTGTTCTGTATCCTAGTGTGAGCTGGCTGTGGACGCCGTACACAAACGCACAGAGGAAGAGGGCTCGACATCCGCTCCGCCACGTAGGGAGGACATCACAGACACCATGATCTTCAGCCCGTCAGATCTGGTCACGATGATCTGCAGAGACGTCGACCTAAACTATGCTACCAGAGGTACGGACAGGTCCATCCTGAGACAGAGACAGTCCCTCACTTGGTATCAAAATATTCTAATTAGACTGATATCAATCATGCTTTCAAATTTGAGCAGTAGGATATTATCTAATAGGCAGGTTCAAAATCATTAGTTACCTAACCACACTATAAAAATAAGTTGGTAAGAAATATGAGAATTATGATCATTTAAATAATTGATTAACCATCCAGCTCTAGTATCCATCTATCTGGTATCATTCTTTTTTTTTTTATATTTGCTTCCATCCAACTGTCCATCCTCCTTTTTATTAGTACTTTTGTCCATATGCCCATAATTCATCATTTGTTAATTCTCCCTCCATCCTGGGATCAACTTATATTCATCCATCTGTTTTATTATTTCCTTTTTCCGACCAACAAATATCCAATATAGTAAAATTTAAGTTTTGTAATGGTACTTCACAGCCGAGGATCCAAAACTTTTGTTCAGAAATAAGTATCAAGTAAAATAACTGAATTAATAAATAACTTTTAAAAAAGATATCTAATTACATTAATCATTTAAAAAGTATATTTCATTATTTGAGATGGGATTTCCCAATCTGACGTTGATGTTGGATATCCGTGTGAAATATCAGTAAGAAAATGAAAATTGTTTAATATGGGCCCAGATCTTAAATCTACAATATGAGTCCAACACAAGCAGTCGGATTCACCATTGCAAAACTTTTATATTTTATTCATGTTTCTGTAAAGAAAGTTTAATATTCATGTAACCATTTTATTAATAATAAATGAATCAGGATTTTTTCATAACCCATTTCTCTGTCAAATATCAATTAATCAAACCTTTTCTTACATTCCACTCTACAAAATGTAAATAAACACGCCCAGGGTTCACATCACTCAGATTCTGAAAGTTTGTGTAGGATCCCAACATTTATTTCACATAGTAGATAAACCACATGCAGGATGGAGTGAAAACTTGTTTCTAAATTTTTCGACTTTGTGTGTTTTGCCTTTAAGACACCTTCACAGACACGGCCATCAGCTCCAGCCGCATTAACGGCGAACACAAGGAGAAGGTTTTACAGAAATGGGAGGGAGGAGACAGCAACGGAGAAAGTTATGATCTGGAGAACGACGCAGTGAGTCACTTTCTTTTTACAAGGTTCCCACGGATCCTTAAAAAGTCTTAATAGGCAAATAATACCTTTTTAATATCAAAACTTCTTTAAAATTTCTGACTTATCAAATAGGATTTTCTGATTAATCTCAAGAATTAAAGTAATGGTTAACATTTCTTCAACAAAAATGGGCTTCACAACCAAGGTTTTCTGCGGGGTCGAAGGGAAAGGCTGGCAGTCTGAGGCTAACACTAAAGTAAACACACTAAGAAAGTGAAGCTAAAATGGCTTAATTGACACGACGCTACCTGTCAGTCAATCAAGTGGGTTTGTCAGCAACTGACCAATCAACATGAGCTTTTGCCACAAATTGAAATGCATATTATCTGGAGTGACTAAATCCTCCGATAACATTGCTTTTAAAGAATCGTGGGCCCCTTCCTTGATTTTGCGGGATTTTGCAGAATCGTGTTTTTTCTGGAGGGAAACGAATTATCAAAATCCAAACGAGGTCTGCAAACATTTGTCTGTACGAAGGTACCTGCATTTAAATCTCCCATTCTTGTGTGCTCAATGGGAAAATCAAAGATGAACGCATAAAGCTAGTCGTGCTTGATTTTAGAATATAGATTTAGTTTCTTTTTGAAGCTGTAACTTGACAGACACGCCGTACTCTTCCTGACATGTGTTTAAGGTAGTTCAGATTTTTTACAAGCTCATTATAGTAACGCTTTGAATTTCATCACCTCTGCCATCACAAACATGTCTGTTTTGACAGAGTTGTTGTCATGTCGGTTGCAACACGTGAAAAAGACCAGCAGATCCGCTCCATAGCTGAAAAATAAAGTTAACATTGGTTTTCCTGCTGTTCTGATACCTGATTAGAAGATAAAAATATGTGCTTAATGCAGAAGATAGCTACCATGTTTTGTTGGACAAAAATTTCCTATTTTATTTTAAAATAATAATTGGAATATTTTGGCTACATGGGTATTTTTTTATTTGTGTTGCACAGTTGGTCTTAAATGTATTTAAATTAGCCCTAAAAGAATCTTAAACAGTTAAATAGCCTTAATCTAATTTTTAGGAAATTGCGATGTGTTGTTTCACTGATGCCTTTATTTGTCACCTAATGTGTCGATTGTTTTGACTTTTGCTCCGCAGTCGAACGGCTGGGACGCAAATGAGATGTTCCGCTACAATGAAGTAAAATACGGAGTCACGTCTACGTATGATTCCAGTCTCTCCATGTATACGTACGTTATTAATCCACTCACAGTTAACGTAATCAAAACCCCTTAAATAAACTCAGATTGTATTTAATGATCTGCATTCTGCTGCATACATATAGAGATGCATCGATATCCTTTAATATTATTGTTGAAGTGTCCGATAGCCAATATTTGCAAATATTGTGTTGCATTTTGAAGGAAAAAAAACAACCACACCACTTATATTGCATCTGTGCTTGTTTTTTTTTTGTAATCGTCAGTAATTGTTCTCCGATCCACACAGTGTACCCTTAGAGAGGGGAAACTCGGATGTGTACCGGCAGAGGGAGGCCCGGGCCGCCCGCCTGGCGAGCGAGATCGAATCCAGCCCCCAGTATCGCCACCGCGTCGGCCTCGAAAACGACGAGGGCAAAAGCGAGGAGGAGAAGTACAGCTCTGTGGTTCGGGACGGCAGCGACCGCGAGAAAGGCCGCGAGAGCCCCCGCGACCGAGGGAATGAAAAAGGCAGAGACAGTCCTGGAGCGAGCAGCAGGTGAGACGGGGTCCCAACGACATGTTTCGTGTTCATGTACTAGTAGCATGTAGACGTCCATAAACAAACCTAAAAAACATTCAGCAAATAATAAGTCTGTGTTAACTACAAGTGAAGTCTCTAATAACCACCTCAAAAATTATAACTTCACAAATTAATTAGTGGGAGGTCAAGGCTGATTACAGGGTGCTAATGTAATTGGCTAATATTTGTTTAATGATTATTTATCTTGGATCTGTTGTTTGGTCCTTTAGTGGATCATCCTGATGAATTTCCAATTGTCAGAGATTTAAAATAGCGTCTGTAGGTTTTTTAGTTCAGTTTATCATCTTAAGGCACTTAAGAAGAAAAATTATTTAAAACTAATTATACATGCATTCCAGCTGTGGGTGGGAACAATTATATTGTTTATTGGGATAAATATGTTGTCAATATAGGAATTTGGATTGAGTGTTGCGACTAGAAATTAGCATGAATAATATTTAAAAACTAAAACTGACTCAATTGCTATTTTTACGTTTTCCCCCTCCACTGTTGTTTCTATTACAGCAATGATCAATAACAAAAAAATATTAAACACAGTTACTGTTTAACAGTTTAAAATAGTAATATTTGTTCATTTGTAAAAAATCTCAACCTTTTTGACAATATTGTTAGACATTTTTGGTAACAAAACAAAATGTTCCACTGTTAAAAGTTTTTTGAAGGACTTTTTAGGTTTTTAACCGACATTGTAATTAAATTTAAATAGTTGGATTGAACTTACTTAAGACCCCAAATACCCCTGAAATCCTTTAGACCAAAATACGATTTAATGCTCCAATTTCATACAATATACCGTGGACTTGATTTGTGAGAGGTCACTTCTTTTTCGTGTATCCTAGGGACAGTTTTTGCAGTCGAGCGTTATTATATTAGGAGGAACAGCAGGAGATAAATGAAGGAAACGTCAAGATACTTCTAGTTTATGTCGATTCTCTATGAAACAGAAAGAGGACCTGGACAATTTAGCACAACTGATTTTAATCAAAGTCAGCTCCTAAACTCTAGGAGTGACTTTGTAAATGCTGTCCTACCTGTTTTTGATTATTTTATATCCTTTCTGATGGATTTCCTTTTTCTTTTTTTTTTTGTTTTCTTTTGATTGTTTGTATTTTGTAGAGAAAAGTACCTTACACCTCAACGGCAGCGAGACCTAAACCGCGAGAGAGCGGATCGAGTTCCCGGCGGGCCTCCGCAGCATAGTCGGCTAAGCGGAGGTTATCGGCCCAATCCTTCGTCTTCGTCTTCGCCTAGACCGCCGCTGCCCTCCGCCGCTGGACCGCAGCCCGGGGTCTCTCCCTCCGAGAGAAGCAGTCCTCTGTCGGGTCGAGGCGGCGCGTACGCCCCCCACAATCCGCAGGGCAGTCCCGGTTCCGGTCCTGCCAGCCCGTACACGCCAGCCTCCCCCGGTGGATCAGCAGCTGCCTCCGCTTCAGCCGCCACGTCCCCGTCCAGCCCGCCGGCGCCTGTTCCTCATTCCCACTCGCTCCCAGTCTCTCTGTCTGAGGCCAGCAGATCTTTTAATGGAGGTAGAAGTCCAAACCCTTTTATTCTCTCTGCTCCTCCTGTCACCAGTTTATGCGGCTAAAAACGATTTTTTGTGCCTCTATAGTTTCCGCCAGAACGTCTCCCAAAGCGCAGAGACCTCCACAAACAAGCCGGACAAATCGTGCTCCGAACACACACCCTCAGGCCACAAGTAATATTCAGCATTCAGATGCAATAAAGCGAAGTTCCCATTATTGAGTTTTGCCAGAAATAACCTTGGGGTTTATGTTCCTTTTTTTTTTTTGCAGCCGCTCGTTCTCCTAAATCAGGCTCTTCCCAGGACACGCCATACTTGGTCACTTCGTCCGTCTCTCTGCCCACCCAGAAGCCATCTGGCCCCGCCCCCCTCTTCCCTGTAGATGGTAATGTCGCCTATCTAGCTCTCGCTCTGTGAATCTGGAAAATCTGCATCAATTAGGTGGAGACTGGTTTATCTCTTCAGGCGCTTAGTTTTGCGCATCAAGATTTTAGAGAGCAAATGTTTTTGATGTTGTATAAAATCTGTCCTGAAATGGCAAAAACTTTATTTAGATGTGGCTTTAGAAGCTCACATTACAGTCAGAGGATCTCTGACTGTAATGCTATGTAGGTTCGATTATATGTTAGTGAACAGTATTTTTGTGTTGTATTGAGATATAGATATACATTTATAGCCATAAGAGTTATGATTTGTTGTTGCAATGATATTTTAAAAGCTCCAAAACTGGGCGAATTCCTGTTTCCAGTTTTTGTCCTTACTTTTTGTTCCATTAAAGCATTTATAAATAAAATAATTTGTGCAGTAAAGTGATAGAAAGCCCTATTCTTAATGGTGTCCTACAGAAGCTTATTTGAAATGAATAGACTGTATACTGTATTTACTATTACTTCTATTGTTATCGCGACGGAATCAACGGGTGTTGGGATTAAAATTTTAAATTCATCGACCACCTCTTATTATTATTTATCTTTATTTTGCGTCCGCAGTGAATGAGATCCTCGGCGCAGCTGCTAAAGAACGATCTGCTGAAAGCCCTGGCAGCACAGAGGACGGCAAAAGCAGCAAAGGTCTGTGAGATCCGACTCCTCGGCTGGACGCTGCGCTTCTTACTTTTAAGGAAGATGCGTTGGATTTCAAAACGCTGCTACTTGCTTTAAAACCGTTTGCTTTCTGTGTGCTCCATCAGTTCCTTCGGTTCAACAAAGGTCACAGATCGAAGAGCTGCGGAAATTTGGCAAAGAATTCAGGGTAAGCACAAAATACATGGATAAATATCTAAATCTAAATTATGTTTTAGTTATTAATGGAACTTCTAATAACCTCCTAAATACATAGAAATTGTTGAGTTTTACCCTATTTTCTTAACTAACTCACTGATTTTCCAGCTCCAGTCCAGTGGCCCCGGCTCCAGCTCCCCCAGCTCTCCAGCAGCAGCGATGCCTCCATCAGTCGGCGAGGCGACCCAGCCCGGCGCCGCCAAGCCTCCGTCAGACGCCCAGCCTCCCTCGGAGCCCAAACTTCAGCCCCCGGCTCCCGGTCCTTCCCAGGCCCAGCCCCTGCATCCAGCAGCTCCCTCTGATGAACCCCCCAAGGATGCAACCCCACTTGGTACAGCGGCAGCCGCTAACACAGCTCCCATTCCAGAGCGGCAGTCACCAGCAACCCCCCAGCCAGCCAGAACCCCAGGAATGGAGGATGTCAGGTCTGATGCAGCAGAGCGCACCGACGGCGTGGCGGAGTGAGTTTCAGACTCTGAATATTTCCCTTTGCCCCCTTTTATGTTGACAAATCCAATAATTTCTTTCTTTTTTTTTTTTCAGCCAAGTAAAGAAATCGACCTTAAATCCAAACGCTAAAGAGTTCAATCCCAACAAAGCTCAGATGCCCATGGTGAGCAAGTGTATCCACATCAGCTCTGTTATTAGTTTATTAGCGAACACAAATAAACAAAACACCAAAGTTTGATTTTTAGATGGTTAGTTTACAAAAATTTTGTAACTGCAGCGTCTGTGTTGTTGCTCCAGGTTTATATTGGGCACAATCAATAAATACTAATGCTTTAGCACAAACACCCCTTTGCTTTGAATCCGGCCTGAATGATCAGATGCGTCTGTTATCTGATTTCCTACACCTAGGTTACCTATATTCCAGACAAAAGCGACATGGACTGCTCCAAAAGAAAAAAACCTTAGAAACATTCAGTTAAAAAGATGAATGAATGGAGAGATAAATCTTTCCGACAGGGAGTTTAAAACCTTTGTGTCTGATATGTGCCGAAACCGTTGGGTTAATCAGAAAATGCAACATGAGGCTCCACTTAACTGAACCACAAATAAGTGTTTTTACCCCTCAAAAAATTGTTTAATTTACTTGTTTCATTCACTTGAAGTTTAAGCTTTCGGTTCTTGTAGGTTTGTCTTTGATATAAGACACAAAAAGTGCATTTTTGTTAAAACCAACAGACAAAAGTTGCAGTTCTGTTATGATCTTTTACTTCGAGGACATTCTTGTAACTACACCTCAGTGAGTTTCATTTCAATAACTTTAATTTAGTAGAATAAAGTTAATTTGATAAGTTGATATCGTCTCACCCAATTTTAGTTTTTTTTGTTGTAGCCCCCTTCCAGGTGAGGGCGCCACTTCTCATCTTTCAGCGGATCAGGTTGATAGTTGTCAGAGAAGTAATCATAGTGGTATCAAGAAACAAAACGGATGTAAGATGCACTTTAAGTGGTTCAGTTTTAAAATAAATAATTATCAATTACGTTGCTAAAATTGTTATAGATTTATCGATGAATCGGCCAAAAACAAGCACTTTTGTCACCGTAAACGTTTGGACTTGCATAGCAAATCACACACACAAACAAGTTGCTGCTTAATTATTGTTACTATAATATTAAATGGTAGAAACAATTACTTCATTTGAGGGGAAAAAATGCACAAAGAAATTTCTACAAATGGGAGACCTGGTTGATTAAGTTTAAGCACGCAAACTAAGGTGTAGCGTAGCGAGTCTCTCTTAGCAGAGGCGGAGCTAGAGGAGCAAGAGGCCGGGGGTAGCACCAAACGCCCCTGAACTCTATATATATTTGTGTATATGTTAGTATTTATAGACTTATCTGTGTCTGATTGTGTTTGGAGAGAAACCCCACACATTCTACAGTGGGTTAATGCAGTTATGCAAGACAAACTAATGTGTTATATGTTAAATTTAAATTATACTTCATCCTAAAATGACAAAATATACAATAAAAATTAAGTAATATAAAATAAATAGGCGTGGTGGTGATGGGGTAGATCCCTTAGGATTTGTCATCTTTTACGTAGTGTGGACAACCCCTGTTTTAGAGTCAGCACCCAGGTTTTAAAGTTTCTTTAAGAACAGACAGATGATGTTTCACCTTTCAAATGCACAGCAAACTATTTTAAAAACAAATCTATTGACGTGAACGCTTGCATTTCTTGCTTTAATACAGACAAAGCCCAACACGGCGCCGACGCCCCCTCGCCCGACTCCTCACAGCCCCGTGCTCCTGCAGCACCCAGGGGGACAGGGCCCAATCTATAACGCTCCCTACCTCTCCTACGTCTCACAGATCCACTCTGTACAGGTATGTAGGCAAACCATAAACATAAATATACAAACTGATCTTTAATGTTTTGTTAGCGGGGGAAAGTTTTTTGTTTTTGTTTTTTTACGCATGTTTTGAAGCACAGTTTGCATTATGTTTAACTGCGGCCGTCTTAACCTGTACAAACTTACCTTATTTTTAAATGTTACAAGACTTTTTTTTTTTTGTCTGCACCGGAGTTATTATAATTGCTAGAGCTGCAAAGTTTAATTAAATATTAATTATATGTATATATAATCGTATCCATATGTATATTTTCGTCTTATCTCAGCTTCACCCAGTGAACTTTAGTTTTTTTTTGTTAGGGTTGTCCACATCCGATATTGATATCAGTCCGATATCAGCAAAAAAGACCAAAAAAACACCTATATCAGGCGATGTCGGCCTGCATCTCTCATATAATCGAACCAAAGCACCATTAAATCTGCGCCACTGTTTCTGTTCAGCAGCTTTGATCCAGGCTGCAGAGCCGATCACTACAACAGCGTTTTCTATTGAGTATCATTGAGAGGCAGCGATGTCGGCTGTTTTAAACTAGAATCAAGAATCAAGAATCAGTTTATTTATATAGCGCCAATTTACAACAGGTGTCGTCTCAAGGCACTTTACAAAAAATCAATTAAAATCAAGGATACATTCTAACAAATCAATTTGAAAAAGTTTCCAATCTAAGGAACCCCAGCAGATTGCATCGAGTCATTGACTTGCAGCATTCACTCCTCTGGAATCA
>JAVLVB010000507.1:317497-375828 GCA_032876305.1 Orestias chungarensis | reverse complement strand
GAAATAACGGTAACTAAGTAGATTGGGCAAAGGAAGAAAGTAGCAGAGAGAGAAGTGGTCAGATTGTCCTCCAGCAGTCTAAGCCTATAGCAGCATAACTATAGAAAAACTTAAATAACTTAACACTATAGAGTGAGACATGAAGAAGGTAGAGCAAAGGAGAACCGTCTGTCAAGACTAAGTTCCTCCCCCAACCGGAACTACTTTCTTACATTTCACTCTGCTAAAACAATAAATGTGTGTGACTTAAGCTGATATCAAATCGGCTTAGTTTCAGTATCTAGCAAAACTGAAGACTCTCAATATCTGTTGTGTCAGAAGTGAACATTTTTTTATCTGCACCTTCTTTTTTCTTTTTTTTTTATGTTAGTTTGCAACTCTTGGTATACATTAGCCAACAATTAACTCTCTCCAAACAGTTAAATGTGATGTGATTAATGCCAACACTCTTATGATGAGGAAATGTATTCCCGATATATCGTGCAGCCCTAGTTAGAACGCAAATTCAATTTCGTCTCTTGATATTTAACTGTATAAAAAAAACAATTATACAATTTATGGAATGTTCCTTGGGATTTTATAGTGGGAATTGTAAAATCTTCAGGTTTTTTAGGAATTTTTTTACTTTTCCTTCAGGCTCCACAAATGTACCAGTATCCCATGACCACAGTTAACCAAGGAAAATTCCCCAGGGGCAAAGGTAACGTCCCATCTGATATTTATTGTCACGCTGATTAAACTTTGTTGTTGTTGTTTTTTGCCTCTTCCAGCCGTTCATAACTTCTTCCCCCTTCTCCAGTGCCTACTCGACCCGAGACGTCTCAAATGCTGCAAGCTGCTGCATCAGCAGCTGGAGCGCCGCTGGTGGCATCGCCCTACCCTCCCCAGTCCTACCTGCAGTACAACCCGCAGCAGTACAGCCAGCAGCAGGTCATCCAGGCCATGACGCCCTACCCAGGACAGGTACAGCATATCCGGCTTTAGTGGAGGGATGGAAATCAAACATCATTTTCTTTTTCTGTGCAACAATTGGGCTTACAACACCAACCCTCCCGTTATGACCAAAAATTGTAAATCATATGATTTCTTCAAAATAATGTTTCGATTCAAATGACTGAATTTAAGAAATGGCTGCAAATGACATTATTACAGTGTCCCTTTCTCTGTGATTACAAAATAAGGTTTCACTTTAAGAGCAATAAAGGCTTTTCCCTCTTTATTAAATCAGTTGCTTTAAAGTGTTTTGAGTTGCTCTTTATCAAGGTTTTGTTTTTCAACCCTTAATTTTTACTCCATGCACTAAAATGCACACTTGTTTTAAAGTTTTACACAGTTTTACTTTGGAAATGCTACTTATTTCTGTTGTTTCTATCTTTGATAAATGCTTTAACATTAATCTCTGTCTAGCCTTAAACGCCTCTAGAACAAATGTAGAAGTTACAATGTCCCCTGATATCAGGATATTTAAATGAATAAACTTTAGTTTAGAATTCGTTTTTTCTCTACCATTCACTCCATTAAAGATCATCGCTTTCTTTTGTTTCAACAACAGAGGTTTAATGTTTTTTTAATGTAGATAAAACCTGCATGAATATATATAAATAAAAACTTAAAAATAAGTCAGATACTGATCCTTATGGCGTTCAGACGATCGATGGTCCCCAATAGGCTCTAATTTTGTAATTTTGTGTCACAATAACTAATCTTTTAGTCTTACAGTTCAGTCAAAGCAGTAACTGAACTCACAATTCTTCATTATTTTTTTTAAATTCTTCGTTATAAAACTATAATTTTTATTAAAAACTTCGTTATTGAGACGTTCTTCTTCTCTGCTTCTCCGACGCAGCCTATGTACTCCATGCTGCAGAGCGGAGCGAGGATGATAAGTCAAGGTAGCGGCCCCCATCCGCAGGCTCTCGGACCCCCGGGGGGGCCTCAGTTCTCCGCACAAGGAGAGGGGCCCCAGGGGCCGCAGCAGGGCATCTACGGTGAGTGGAGTTAGATATTTAGAGCCAGATCGTTTTGTCATTCGTTGGTTGGTTGGTTGGTGACCCTAGCGGCATCTTTTTGGGCTCGCCGTGCAGCTCCACAGTCGTTCCAGCATCACTCGGGCGCCGTCCATCAGCCGCAGCCTTCCAGCACCCCGACGGGCAACCAGCCCCCCCCCCAGCATGCAGCACCCAGCCCTGGACAGGTACAAAGCAAATAACACTTCATTAGTGTCCTTACTGGATACAGGTTCTGCCTGATGATGTCAAGAAAAGTTAGTTACTTTATCCAAATTAGGTCTGTCTGTGTTTTGACCTTGAGTAGTTTTCATGTCAGCTTAAGTTTGGCAACGGTAGGAAACTTGGTGGCAAGTCCTGCGTGTTTCAGATGTTTCATTTGATTTTTAGCTCACTCGAATCAAATAAAGGGTTGAATAAAAATCTTCAGAAGAACAAAATAAACTTCAGAGGTTATAAGTCTGCTGGGCCGGAGATGGCAGCAGCTGAGGTTGAAACCCCAGGATAAAAACATTGAGCCAATCTTTCCTGCCTTTCTTCTTTTACCGTCTTCTTTTTATTGCTCTTTCTTTGCTTGATTCTTCTTTCCCTTTATTTTGCCTTTAATTGTCTGTCCTTCCTTCTCCCTATATTCCTTTTTATTCTTTCTTTCCCTCCACCAACCTTTCTTGCTTTTTTTTTCTCTTTAAATGAAACATCTTATCCTTTGTTTTTTCTTTCTTTCTTTTCTTTTTGCTTATTCTACAATTTACAGCAGGACTTCTGTAAAATGTCAACACATTTTGCTTTTCTTTTTAGATTGTTATCTTGGCGTTCCCCCGCCAGCTTTGATCACCTCGTATGTTAACGGTTGATGATAAAAACACATTTGAGTGAAGAAGTTTTCATCCATGAGAGACTTGAACGTCCGTCTTGTTGCTCTGGTTAGCTTCTCTTTAACGACGCCACATCTCCTTTCAGAACGCCCAGTCAGGCCCGCAGCCTCAGTCTCTGTACCACTCAGGTCCACTGTCGGCTCCCACGCCGCCCAACATGGCCCCGGGTCACACGTCCCCGCAGGGCTCCTACACCATCCAGAGCTACAACATCCACAGCCACCAGGGCATCTCCCCCTACACCCTGGGGCAGTTAACGCAGGTACGGCGCCGCTTCCTTTGGTCGCTGCAGGATTTTAACCTTAAGCCTCCTGATCTGAGCTTTTGATTGGATTCCCATAAGGCTCAGCTTCAAGGAGCGATGCAGGGTCCTCACCACCCGGGCAGCCACGGCCAACCCCAGTTAGTGATGCTGCAGACGCCTCAGCAGGGGCCGGGTGGAGTCCCTCAGCACCCTCAGCACGGACCGCAGCAAGGACCACACCAGCATTTTTACATAGGACACCCGCAAGGTACCACCTCTGTTTTCGTGTTTGTTAATGCGATTCTTTAAAATGTGCGTGAATAAACAATGTAAAGGAAGACGGTTGAAAATGGCGTCTATTACGCTTCTAGATGGACGCGTTTGCACTTTGTGCACTTCTAGAGTCACAGTTTAAACACGCTTGATGTCCATCAAGCCTCCACACTTTTTTTTTTTTTTACAATGGTGGATGAAACTGAGAGGGCGGTTGCAAGAGAAAGTCGCTGACGCTCCGAGCGCTCTGTTCTGGAAGCCCGTAATGCGCCGCAAGTAAACTGTAAACTGGAGAATCTTGACTCTCGAGGCGCGTTTGGTGTGAACATAACGGAGCCGAGTGTTGCCCGCAACATATTCGCTCCGCTAGCTTCAGCCATCGTTTACGGCCAGATTAGGTTCAGATTTATGACGCCGGTCTCGCGTCAACGGCGTTAAAAGTCCGATAGGATGTGACGTCACCGTTCTGACCGCAGACGTTTTGAAAACGTATCACTTATCCGATTTAGTTTCACATATGAAAGTGGCAAAAATCAGATTTTTCGGGGGATCAATCGATCGCAATCGTGCTGTTCAGAATGTAGCCGGGATTAGATCAGCTCTTCACTGTCACTTCTTGTCCTCCACAGCGATGCAGCTACAAACACACCCCGCCTCCTTCCATCCAGCTGGTAACTAACACCCTCCCCCAATCATGACTGCCTAAAACAACCCCTCCCCCACCTGCTGCTGGACGGCCATCCAGCTGAACAACTCCAAACTGACAGAATCACACAGAGGAGAGAAGAAATCCTGGCGATGTCTTAACATCAGTTTTATCGGTGACTATGATGATGAAGACGAGAGGACAGCATCTTCCTGCCGCTGAGCTCTTCCCTCCACCTTCTCCCCCCTCTTTGTCTTTTTTGATTATCATGGACCGACGTACCTCGCTGGGTCGACCGATGAGATCAAGATGCGGCGGCAGACTTTTTTTCTCTTCCAGAATTGTTTTTAAGCCTCGTGAGGTTTTTTTTTTTTTTTGTATTCGCCACGACACAAACAGGGAAACGAACTGACGCGCACGATTGAGTGGGGTGAAGACATGATGGGGACTTTTAGCAAAAAAAACAACCAACAAACAAAACAAAAATGTTTTTAAACCTCGATTCTTGTAGTTAAAATCTGCCCCTTTTACTCTTCTTCTCTCCTGTAGGAAAAGATAATAAAAAAAATGGACAAGACAAAAAAAAGCTTAAAAACGACAAAATAAAATAAAGGTCTCTACTCAATTACAAGCATTTGCTTTTATTTTCTGATCAACATTGTTCTGCTTTGAGACACAGAAGTCTGTTTATTTGCTGCTCGCTGAGCATTTACCTTCATCTCACCTCAACAGGACAAGCTAATTACCTTCAATCTATTTTATTTCCTTACATTTGTTCTGCTCTGTTGAGCAGGTTAGCGATGAACGGCCACTAGGGGGCCCTCTGTTGTTTCTCCAATGACACCAATAACTTTGTCAGTAGGTCAGTGTTTTCCCCTTCAGGCTGATATGACGACTCTGAATCGATGCACGTCCCAGTTTCCTCTCGCCGCTCGCCTAATGCGACAGGGTGTAAAGCTGCTCGGCGCAGTGCTCCAGACGCTCTCGGTACTCCAGGTTGCAGTAGTTGCCCTCGGGGACCCCTGCGGTGCCGTAAAGGAGACCCCAGCAGCAGGCGGCGATCACCGCCGTGCTGTCGCTGTCGCCTGGACACAATCGGAGATGGAACAGTGTCGGTAAATCAGTATGTGTTGCAGTTAGAATACATTTCTGCATACAGTAAGGCTTTAAAACAAACTAATCTTTCATTCATTGCACTGTTAACCTAGGTCATGTGTTTAGATTGTGGGAGGAAGCTGGAATACCTGGAGAGAACCTAACAAAGCTTGCGGAGAACATTACTCCATGGAATAAGACCCAAGGCTGGTTTAAAAAAAAACTAAACTAAAAAACTTTTCAACCTAAATGTACCAAAATATTCTACTTTAAGATTTAATTTAAATCCAGTTGCTAGCAACTAATTTTTAATCCAGGATTTAAATGGGGAACAATTATCAAGAGACACATCCAGTTGTCTCGTCCGAATTCAGCAGGGCGCCATCTTCCGAGGATCCCATCGGCGTTGGAACTGGTTTGTAGACAAGCCGAACATACGAAGGCGGGAATTAAATGTCTGAACAAATGTTTTTGTTTCAGTTTATTTTGCCTCCATTTCAGTTGAAAATGCTACAAATTTAATCTGCTAGTTTAATCATAAAATGTTCAAACAATCATCGCAAGGAACAAATGTAAGCAAATAATGAGGTTTCAAATATACTCTACGGCTCTGTGGTAAGATGTAAAAATTAAAGCTATTAGGTTTTAGACACGCTTCAAATTAACTAGACCTGCTGTCAGAAGAACATAAGATGAAGGCTTGTTCCAGACATCGTTAACTCCAGATTTGGCAAGTCTGGCGTTTTCTGCTTCTTAATCGGGACAAATGACGGACGTGGAATCAGGTATGGATCAAGGAAAAGAAGGATGACATTTCAGAAATGTTTTCTAAAGTTGCACTGAAAGTTCAGACGGTTAATTCTATAACAAAGTTTTCTCCCACCATCACAAATGTAAACGCCACTTCTACTGTGGTCAGACTAAAACACCCCAGGTCGGTTTCATTTGGAAAACAAATTTTATGAAAGGAGGTTAAATAAAAAACAAATGGCTGATCAGATTATATTTGATGCGATCGGAAAGACATTGTAATAATCCCAACGCTGCGCGTGGAAACGCTTGTTAGGATCTTGTCATTCTGAGTCGCTCCACTAATTCTTCTGCGTCCGGTTATGTCAAAGAGTTTATATTCCGTAATAAATAATAAAATCTAATTACGAACAAAACACGAGTCGGGACGAAGAAGGATTTTTGTGCATGTCAGAATAGCAACTGCTAAGCACAGCAGAGGACCTGTGTTGCTGTGGGCCTGACTATGTGCTGGGAAAATTAGCCCTAACAAAGTAGACGGTACGGCTATCGGTTTTTGAAAACATTTATTCCTAAAGATAAGATATTATTTCAAGTTTTTAATAAAGTAGTCAGATGATGAGATTGTTTTTTTATCGATATCACACTAAAGCAGTTAAATATATTATTTTAAAGCTCAATGTAAGAGGAACTGCACCAGCTATAATTAGAGATTCACGATATATCGGTGCAAAAGCCAACACTGGGCCAATATTAACATTTATTTCTATCTTGTAGCTGTTGCTCGATTTTTCGTATAAAACATTGGTAAATATTGGTTTTGGGACTCAACTTCAATATTAATGTCTGTGCGTGCCTTGCTATAACGGATCTTAAGACCTCTGGGTGGACTGTATGTTGGTAAAACGGCTGAAATGAGCGCCGACGACTTCCCACCGACCTCCATGAAAAGCAGCTCTGTTCATCAGCTCCTCCCAGTCCGAGCCGGCGCCCAGCAGGGCGTCCAGCGCGATCATCGGAGCGTCATGGCCGCTGCGCCCCGCCCAGCCTGACAGACTGAAGCTCTTATAGGCCTTGTCCCGCTCGGCCGGGCCGTAGGAGGCGGGCCAGCACAGCGGCCCCACACCGTTGGAGAGGCCCCTCAGATCCAGGTACCTAGCAGAGGGGTCAATCAGTCAGTTTTATTTATCTAAAAACCACTGGTACTTCTTGGTCAGGTGCAGAAGTTGAGGGATGATGCTTATTATTCGGTTTATAGATTCATGTAAAAGCCAGAAGGTGAATTTTAGGACCTATTCAGTATGAAGTTTACAGCTAAATTTATTTATACTGAAATCATTCGTCCTTATCAGAGCTCTTTAATTCCGTATCCTGATCCATGTTTATTGTGAACCTTTTCTGCAGTGAACATTTAGATTAATAACCGGTCATGTCGGATGACTCGCACCACTGCCACTTGTCACAGAAGAAATCCCAGTCGCGCTCCGTCTCCTCCACGGCGAACCCCCGACCCCGCAGGACCGTCCGGGCAACTGGGCAGGCCTCGTTGATCAGGCCCAGACCCCAGGTGGTGATCGGCCGGCGCTGGACGGCGTACGAGGCGAACAGCGCCGACGCCACGGCGCCGAGGAAGCCGGTGGGGTGAGGGTGGGTCATCCTGCCCGTCTCCACGGCAACAGCCACCAGCGACAACAGCTGGTCCGGCCTCGGATATCTGGAGCGGAAAGAAAATAACAACCTGTCTTATCGTTGCTGAAATTTCCGACTAATAAATGTGACAACAAAGTGCTTCTTTGAGACACATGGTGAAGGCAGTATCATCCTGTGGGGATGCTTTGGATTTATTTATTTTTTTTACCGTTTTCATCAACCCTTCTATCGTGAAGCTTTAAAGTACACATAAAAACAGCTGGAAGACAAAGGATATTAGTATGTAAAAAAAGCAATGAAATAAATTTACTGTTAGTCTTCGTTCATGCAACAGGTTCTAAATCTCGATTTAATATTTTACATCGGATATTCTTCTTCTACCGGCAGATGTTTTCACTCGTTTTTGATATTTTTCAACTCGATTTAAGTGTCAAAGGTGAATACTTGTAATTAATACTCAAGGATGGATTTGTGAAACCTAACAAAAATACTCAGATTTTAGTTTTTTTTTTAAGTAGGAGAGGTTTGTAGTTTTGTTGTAGCGCTGCTCGATATAAATCTATCGAAGATAAATGTTGCGGTCAGGAAATGAGGTGCAATATTTGCCCGTTCGATCCACTAATTAAAGGCGCCGACTATCAGGCTTCTGTGTGAACGATTTTCGAAAGTTGTTGAGGAATCCTCGAAAGATCAGAACAAGATAAAGGGAAGCTGCGAAAAAAGGAAGCTAAACTCGGCACTGCTTGCTTCAGACGTTTTTTTACGATTTACCGCGTCAGACTGCTTCTGCTGCACAACTATAACGCACGTCTCACATTAGTGATACAATGCAATAAGAAGGCTTACAAGACTGATTAGTATCGGTGTGTAATTCTGCAGACTGCTGTAAAAATAAAATAAAGCAGCTATTTTTTACCTTTTCCCTCTGGTTGAATGTAGCGTTTGTGGTCGACGCCACTTTAAGGAGGGAGCGAATTCCTCCTTTCGTCTTAAATTAATATTTCCACATATATAAGCTGTTTTGTGTTGGTTTGTCGCTCCAAACTATCAATAAAATACCTAGGAAGTTTTGGGTTGAGACAGAAAAACCTTAAACATCTAAAGGTTTGTTTTAAGGCGTCCGTCCCCCTGGGATGAAGAGTCTTACTTCAAACCGATGCACATGGACCTCATCGCTGCTCCACAGCCGGTGCCTTCGGGGTTATACGGCACCCTGTAGCCCTCGTCCTCTCCAGGCTTAAGCTGGGAAACACCTTGAAGAGAACATCACAGCGGCACATCGACACCCCCGAACACCAGCTTTGATTTTATTTTGTATTTTTTTGCACACGGTTTGACAAAGGAAACATACCCAGAATGCTGGAAGGCCCTGGTTTCCTCCCGTCCATGTCTTTCATGGCCTCCACGTAGCGCGCGGCGACCTCGTGCAGAAGTTCCTCCCCCATTTTACCTGTGAGGAACAGGTGACCTTTAAAGACGCAACTAATCGCTGCTTATTGGTTCTGATCAACCCCATCAAACAAGGCAAAATCGGTAAGAATGAAATCTTAAAGATCTATTTTTTTTTTTAAGTTTCTGTTGCAAAGGCTTGAAACGAGAGAAAACTAGCTCACAGTTACGTTGTTTAGCAAGACGTATAAGCTTGATTTATGTCAATAATTGAAAACCTTTTTTTGGTGACACTTAAATCGAATTGAAAAACATAAAACATTTTAATCAATATTCAAGAATTATTGACTTCAAACATTCTATAATGTCTTGCTTAGAAATTGCACGGAAGATAGTCTTGTTTTGTTTTGACTATTTGAAGTTTTTGCACCAGAAACTAGACAAAAATACTCTTTGGTATTTGGTGCTGTTTTTTGTATTTTATTGGAAACTTGTGCGTTTGTTGCAGAAATGCATTATATAAGATCTATACGTTTTGAGCGGAAGCGGAAACAGTCTGAAAAAATAAAATGCAACTTCAGGACTGTTAAAAAAAACACGATTTCCCTCCGGACGATCTTTTGCGATACAAATATTGCACCGATATGGGAGCGTTGATATATTTCCAATATTTTGCGCAGACCTGGTTTGTCGTCTTGGTCGTCTATCTCACCTGAAGTGAGTCCTTCAGCTGTGGCGAGATGCAGAACTGTGTCATCGCTAACCGGCCAATCAGGAAGCTCAACCTTGATGTCCTTCAAACCGCCGAGCTCTTGTAGCTCCTGGAGAAACCAGAAGGGCAGGAACATTATAAAAATGATCAGGTTCAGATCTGCTCTGGGATCGGCCTCCTGACCTGGTGAATGTTTGGTCCGGACTGGTTGTACTCCCAGAGCTGGTTCCTGTAGCCCAGAGCATCACCAGCACCGCTCAGAACCATGGCGGCCTTGTAATGCTCCACTGTGGCAAATCTGCAAGGTCAAACCAGTTATTCTGAACTCTAGCTACGCCTTGTTCCTTTTAATCCACAGATCTTTACAGAAGACATACAAGACTTAATTTTGCAGGATTTCATGCATAATTATGGAGAGCAGATACTGTAAACTAGCTACAATTTTTAGACAAAATTAACTTTTTTTAAGTGGCTGTGACTCATAATCCTCCAAATTAACCAAAAAGATCTAAATGTATTATCCTGTTAAATGAATAGTAATATATTGATTTATTTGCCACTATTTGACATGGATTAGTAAAATAAGTGGCTTGTTCATTGTTTATTCCTGAACCAAGTGTGTTAGTGTGGTTATAAACACATATCCATAACAGATTTATCAATAGATGAAGCCATGCTTTGATAGGTGTTCTGAATGGCCGCCATTAACCACCAGCCTCACCGGTCCATCTGTCAGCGTCCTTCCCGGAAATGAGGCCTGACGAGGCGGACGCTCCGCTCAGCTGAACCCGAGGCCGCGACTGTAACTGCGGCTTCCCTCCTGCAGATAAACCCAGCTTTCCCCACGAGGCTTTTTCTACTGCGCCGCAATACTAAGTATTACGACAAAATCTTTACGGCACATTTCCAAAATAAAAGCTCACTTCCGGGGACTGATTTTTTATTTTATTTGTGTATAACCTGAATCTTTAAATACAAATTCATTTTTAGGAATACATCATTATTTATTCAGTTCTTGAATTTCAACCACATCTGACTTCTTACACGTTTGTATTTAGAAATACAAAATGTTTATTTTTATAACCCTCAAAAAATGACAATATTACCTAAATAAAAACTGTATTAACAATGATTCTACAATTAAACTATATGTCATCCAAGCATGATTAAGAGTTCACTAATGAAAGTTTAGTGTATATCAGGAACTTGTACATTTACAATATTTGTTCATTTATTGAGCTTTCCTTTAGAAAAGAATTGATATCGTAATACCTTTATGATTTATATTTAAGGTGTTTTAAAAGTCCTTTGTTTGGATGCAGAGAGCGAGTCACAAAAAAAGAGAAAATTTAAAAGCTAGACTGTTTCATAACTCTGACCGATGGCACCCAAAGATTGATGTTAATGGCAAATTTAATACAATTTTTATTACTTTATATTCGTTGGGCGGTTTTTGTGTTGCTGATTCCATGTTGTTTTGTTTATATGAATAAATAAATAAAGATTAATATGACATAATGTATTCATTTCAAACATCAGGGAAGTGTATATTTGCTTAGTCTGGTGAGATTTTAAAAGTCCTGAAGTCATCCTGCTGTGTGTACATAACAGAAAAGAATGATAAGAAGGATGACTACATTACGGTAAAGGTAAAAAAACAATGTTAAATGTGACAGATGTGGAGGGAAAGTAAATATAGATCATATACTGATGGATTTAAAAGCATTTGTGGCTGAATGAAAGAGACTGAGCAAAACAATACAACTGTGGTAGGCAGGGATGATATCCTGTAGTAGATATGAAAATATCTTTGAAGACACTGTTGTTGCAGACCAGTGTCTCTACCCTTCGAGGCTTTGATGCAGAGGATACCTGAAAATTAAGGCAATAGGGCCAATCTTTAAAATGACAATTATCTTGGATTTGTTGCAGAAAGATACAGACAGATTTGGGTGGTCTTACTTAAACAACAACAAAATGTCTACAGTGTACAAAACGTAGGTGTATGTGTGTTTAAAGTTATTTTTGTTGCCTCCAAATGAAAAAATAAATGAAAACTAAATGTTTATTTCTAGTGTGTGGAGGTGTTTAATCCACATGTGTTGTTATTCATTAATAAAGTGTAAAATACACAGTTCTTTTGCAGCTGATAAAACGTGAATCACAGATTTGTGGGATCAATAAAGTTAATAGTATTTAATAAGCTGGTTCTTTCACCGTTAACATGTCGTTTTTAAATCCTATCTGATTTAGGTTTCTTTCACGTCGCAGCTTTGACCTCTCCAACATGGCGGACATTTGCTACGTCATATCAGCGTGGACAACCCGCGCATGCGTATTAATGTCTTTAGTGCCGACGCGGAAGCAGAAGCATCAACGGGAAGAAACACCTTAGTACTGTAGCTTGTGTCATGGAGAAGTGAGTTTTTGAGGGTTTTGATTCTATTTTATTTGTTTTTATTAGGGGTAAATATATATATATACACATGTGTTTAGTATGTATTAATTTTGTGTTTTTTTATATATAGTTTGGTTTGGAGAAGGTTGTTCTGCTTTAAATTAGTTTATTTTGTAGTTCTGTCTCTAAAACACCAGAATTTACTCATAATAAATTCTATTACTGGGAGAACAATAGTTATGTGGAGAAACTGATCGATTTGTTAGTAATAGGATGCATTAATTTATTACAGCTGCATAACTATTAAACTTTCTGCAAAGAAAGAAGGTTCAACTATTGAGTAAATAAAATACAAGTGTGCGCGTTTTAAACATTGTATAATAAGTCCAATATTGATCTCTGATCAGGACACTACTACTACTACTTCATACATGATTTATATTGTATTTCTTAATCAAACCCCTTAAAACACGGAACTTGGACTGATACTGTGAATGAAGCGTCACACATTTATATCCCTGCTCCTCGTCTGAAATCTAACCTGCTGTGTTGAATCTCTTTCTTTTCCCCTGCAGCCTTCCACCGGTTGACCGGCGACATTATGAGGCGGCCATGCTGCTGAGCGCTGCTGGTGATGCTCTGGGCTACAAGGGTGGCGACTGGGAGTTCAATTACTCTGGGGTGAAAATTCACGAGGTCAGCACCGTCTTTCAGTAAAACTCATCTCTGTTTCTGTTGAACATGACATTATAACCACCTGCCTGCTAGTTGGTCCGGATCGCTTATTGCTTCCATGCAAAAAACAAACAGTAGTTAAAGCCATAAATAAACCAGTTTTATAGGTTGTAAAATGATAAGGCTAAAAGTATAATGGTGGCTTCAGACTCTGGAGTTCACATAAATGTGCGGCGCCACTTTTTTTTCAGTCTTTAGGAATTATTAACTTAAAACCAGCTCGTATAAATTGCTGAAGAATGACATGCAGGTTAGTTTTCTCTAGTTTTAAAGTGTAATGAGATGTTTACCGAGTGACCAAATGTGAAGGCTCGAATGTAAAACCTGACGTTCAGGGAGTACACGCACGGCAGCTAGCAGCAGGTTTTTTGATCATTTCTCTCTCCTCCTGGCGTGTTAGGAGCTGCAGCAGCTTGGGGGTTTGGAGAAAATCACCGTTAAGCGTCCGGACTGGCTGCTGAGCGACGATACGATTCTCCATCTCGCAACAGCCGAAGCTCTGGCGACAGGTGAGACGAGCCTCCGATGTAATGTGAAAATCGAACAAATAATTGACTTCATATACAAAATATGTTTCAGAACATTGGCGAATGAAGTTGTGGTGCTATTGGACCCATATTTACTAATTTGTGTGACTTCCATGAGCTTGAAGGACTGCATCCATGCGGTTCGACAATGATTTATACAATTTATTGATGAAGTCATCAGGAATAGCAAAGAATGCAGTCTTACATGCCTCCCAGAGTTTATCAAGATTTCTTATGTTTTGTCTTCCAAGCTTCCTCTTTCATTCTCCCCCAATCATGCTCAATGGCCCCTTTTCCACCAAACTGGTTCCAGTGCTGGTTCGGTGCTAGAGCCAGAGTTAGCACCGGTTCTTTGCGTTTCCAATGACCAAACTGGTTCTACTAGTTCCAAACTGGTGCTTAGCTGGCCCCAACTCTTTCTGGGGTCAGAGGAAAGAACGGGTTCGACGTGATGACGTCAGGGACTGGGGCGGGGCTACGTAACAACTAATAGCCGGTAAACAGGTAAAAAGCGGCTGTTTTTAACAACAGTGGAGTTGCTTGTGCGACAAAAGAACCAAAATGGACCAGTAGTGCTCAGTTGAGGAGACAAACTTCCTGCTCACAGTGTGGTCCTCCAGTGTGTGCTAAAAAAAACTAGAGGGGGCTTCAAGTACCAAACTGGTGCTCCAATACATCCAGCGAGAGATGGCTGCTGGAGGGTCTGAGCGCAGTGGTGAGAAAATTATTAACAAGCTTAAAAAGTGTTGTCGTGGTCTTGTGGTGGTTGCATTTGGCACAAAATATACTGGGTAACGGTGACGTACGCATGGAGCGACGTAATCACGTAGCTTTCCAACCAGCACCAGTGTGTGGAAAAACAAACGGTTCTTTGTCGGTTCGCACTTGGAACCAGCCGCGAACCGGCCCCTGGTGGAAAAGGGGTGCAGCGAACCCAGTCCTCTTTGCTCTCAGCTTGCTGGCTGATTGATTTTTCTAACCCGTCCTCTTCAACTGCTGCACCTGAAAGGCTAGATCTGATTCCCGGCCTTGCCTTGATTTGCTGCCCAATTAGGGCTTCATACAAGATGACAATAGAAGCAGAAAACCAAGATTGACCTTTTCTCTGATGATGTTGTCTTCATGTGCAGATAATTTAAATTTTTTAAAGACTTGAAATTGAGCAAAGCATAGTTTGTTGCAGGAAAGAACGGGGAAGATCTCCTGCAGGAGGTGGCTTTTCATTATAAAGAAGGGGCTGGGGACATGAGTAACAGGGCACCGGGTGGTACGACCATGATGAGTAAGTTGAAATTATGAATTTATGTAACTTCCAATTGTTTCTGAGAGATT
This sequence comes from Orestias chungarensis, assembly GCA_032876305.1. Lineage (NCBI taxonomy): Eukaryota > Metazoa > Chordata > Actinopteri > Cyprinodontiformes > Cyprinodontidae > Orestias > Orestias chungarensis. The sequence continues at coordinate 361,196 of JAVLVB010000507.1, read as the reverse complement.
CTGAACTGAATCTCATACTCCCAGATATTGCAAAGCTGAAGCCTCACGAGAATGACGGCTACAGAGTGCCATATAACGAAAGAGGAGCCGGATGTGGAGCAGCCATGAGGTCCATGTGCATCGGAATGAGGTAAGACAATCAGCGCCTCATCCTAGAAGAGTTTAGCCCTTACAAATATTGTTTTACCACACAAGATTATTAATTCTTGTCTTTTATTCCTCCAGGATTTGACTGGATTCAATTTAGCAATTTAGATTATTACAGTTTATGGTTCAAAACTCAAACAGCCAAGAAATAACACGTTTTAAGCCTCAAACACTTCCTGTTTATGGCAGAGCTGCGACCAACCGATCTTTCGTGACATTGGGTTCAGAAAAAGAATGAGAAGCTGAGACTCAAGACATTGTAGGACATCCTAAAAAGCAACAATTGAACCCTGACTGCAGCAGTTAGTTAGCATTATAGCGACCGTGTTTACATTTTGTTGAAATATTTGTTCCAGACTAAACATTTGCCATGTTTTGGAAAAGAATACCTTGTTAAATCGACTAAAAAAACAAGGGTGAATAACCTGGTTCTATAAATCTGCAAATAATATTTTGAAGATAGATCACACACAAAGATGAACGAAACCTCTGGTTACAATTACTTGAGTCACTCAGTTGTGTTTAAATAAAACAAAACATGGAGGTAATGGTTTTTTATTGATGAATTAAAGAAAATCTGTGAATTATCCATAAAAACAAAAGCTGATGCTCGGATATATTTTACTGTCCAGGTATCCAGACCCCAAAGACCTGTCATCTCTCGTCTCTGTCGCCGTGGAGACGGGCAGGATGACCCATCATCACCCGATCGGTTTCCTGGGATCCGTTGCGTCGGCGCTTTTCGCCGCATACGCCGTCCAGCGCCGGCCGCTCGAGTCCTGGGGTCAGGGCCTGCTCGAGGAGGCGTGTCCCGTGGCGGAGCAGGTTGTTAAGGACAGCGGCTTCGCTGTGGAGGAGAACGAGAAGACCTGGACTTCCTTCACTGAGCAGTGGGAGAAGTAGGAGCTGCTAAAATCTTAAGTCCGGCTGCAGAGATCATGTTTGAATAAATTAGATTCAGGTTTTTTTTCCCCCCCTCTGCTCACAGGTACCTGACACTGAGGGGCCTCTCTGATGGGAAGGGGCCGGTGGTCTGGCCCTCGCCGTACGGCGTCGCTGAGAGGGACGCGGCGTATAACGGCTTCAGTCTGAATAGGTGGGGCGGGAGCTGCGGCCACGACGCACCGATGATCGCGCTGGACGCCCTGCTGGGCGCCGGCTCAGACTGGGTGGAGCTGACGAACAGAGCCGCTTTCCATGGAGGTCGGTGGTTTACCCAAAAGTTTCCTTTTAAAAAAAAAATTATAATACAACATCCGCATATAAGCTAACAGCTGAGCTAACTTTCACCTTAGAGCTTTTGCTAAGGTATCACATCCCTCCCTTTTAGAGGGAAGTGATACCTTGTGAATACACACACTGACAGCCGTATGGTGCAAAATCTATTGAATTTATATTTAAATATATACATGAAAATATATACAAGACAAGTACTTTATTATTTAACTTCAAATTTCATCCGTCCAGCCCCCTTGAGTGCATCAAATCGATCGGTAGTCTCGGAATAGAAGAATTCACGTTATCTATGGAGCGATGTGTGTCTCTCTTCCTCGCCTCTCTCTTAAATCTCCGCTGTTTTGTCCAGGTGACAACGACTCCACAGCAGCGATCGCCTGCTGCTGCTGGGGTCTTCTCCACGGCACCGACGGCGTCCCTGAATGCAACTACTCTAAACTGGAGTACAAGAGCCGGCTGATCAGCGTCGCCGAGAAGCTCTTTGACCTGTCCCGCTAAAGACACACCCAGTATTGTCACAGCCTCCTTATTGGTGCCTTAATGCAATTTAAACCGCTTACAATGAATAACACAAAATAATAATGATAGTAGATATATATTTATGCTGTAATTGTAAGAACGGGTTAAAAGTCTGCCTTACAAACATATGAATGCGCTCTAATTTCGTTATTTTAGCCTCATTAACAAATAATAACAAATGGAAAGGGGTTGTGAGTGTTAATTAGTGCATTCATAAAAAATCCAGATCTAATATTAGTCAGAACTTCCATAAATTAAAACCATGCATTTATTTTTGTCAGGATTTATAGATTATGTTCAAAGTTGATACCCGAACCACTTCATCTATGCTTGGCTCAATGAGAATGGATTCCACGTTAACTTGTTGCTCTGCCAGTGGATGTCTGTGAGTTTTTATTTCCCCCCACAGGGTGGCGCAGTTTGTCTTCAACGGGCAAACATTAGCTCTGTAGGAGCTGATGATGGATGCTGGCAGGTGGCCAGTAGTGATGCCAGACAGTGATTCCCTGTGGCGGATCCATGGTCGGACCGTCGGGTCGTCAGCGGTTCATAGAGGCTGGTTGTGGGATGAAGCGTCTGGGGGGGACAAAAAAGGACATCAATAGATAAACAGATCAATAGATAATAAAAAGCCAATCCTGCAATAAATCATTAAAAAAAATATTAAAAACTGAAATATTGCAGCATTTTGCACAAACCAGTGGAGCTTAATCGACACTTCTGAGGCCGTTTGTCGCTCTTGTAGCCTTTTTATTTTAATACAAGGTTATGTGTTTTGGTTTGGTTTTTATTTGTCCTTGAAATAAAAAAAAATGGAAAAAGAAAACTTGTAAGACATTTAAGTTTGTAACTGAAATAACTTTTACAGGAGTTGCAAACTGATTTGAGGCTCGAGTACGTTTTGGAACTCTAAAGAAGTTCAGTCTGGCATGATCAGGGGCAAAGATGATTCCTTGGATTTTGAAGGTCGTTTCTCTCTGTAAAGGCTTCGTTTCTGCTTACTCTCATGCGTCGTTACACTAAGTCTTACTTTTCTTCTGTGTTTCAGTCGCGATTGGTTTATTTACTCCACTGTAGGCCGTTATATCTGCTCCAACTACTTTTTAAATGTTTTACTGTATGGAAGCCTTTTTATTGCCTGATTACTTTATGCTCACAAACGACTCTTCATTAAATATAAATATAAAACATTGATTTTTGTATTTTTTGTGTAGAGTTTTGCATCAAATTAAGTTAAAACTGTAGTTTCCACTAAATAAATATGTTTAGATTAAAGGTTGTCATTGTGAGATGCTACACAGCCCCGTGAAACCTCACGTCTGACTTATTGAGTGTTTTTACGTTCAGTTTCTCATGCAGATGTGAATCAGCTGGGCTTTTGCAGTACATGCTGGATTTATCCCGTTTCTTGTGAGCAGTTTCTTTTTCTGCGAATGTTGAGGCCGCTTTTTTCTTCTGGTTTGGAGAGTTCATTTTTCACCATCACCCACTCGTACCCTCACGCTTGTCAGCATGTACCGAAAAAGAAGCGTAACAGAAGTTGCTTGGACATGTCTCTGAGTCGGCCTCTCATGTCGGTCCACTGGGCCACTAATGGTGACTCCTGGCTCCTGTGACACTTGCAGAGACAAGGTCTTCATCAGATGGGCTATCACGGCTCTTTTTCTTAAGAGCCGTGCTCCCTCTTTTTTTTGCTGCCTTGCTGACTGTCAGCCCCATTCATGCCCCCATCCAGACACCAGGCCATAATAACCAAGCTTTATTAGAGGCTCCAGTGTTGCCTAGAAACTGGCTGAGGAGGATGGACCAGCATTTTTGTTGCCTTGTTTGTGTCCATGTGTGCAACATTTGTGTTTGCTCGTTAAACTCAGGAGGATTTTATCGTAAAGCAAAGTTAGCGGTTACGTCTTCCTTATAGACGTTAGGTTTTAAGAGAAAACTCTGCCTCAGGCATGCAGAAAAGAGCAGAAATTATTGTTGAACTAAGCTTTTTTTAACCTATATTAAAGAGATTGATTAAACAAAGCATGAAAAACAATAATGGAAACCTGTTTACTCAATAAATCGGTTGCAGCTATGAGGTGTTTGAGGAGTTTCTTGCATTTTCCAGGACATTGAGTCCTGGGTTTTGACTAGGCCACCATTGCAGTCGTCACAGTCCAGTGCTTTTACAGGTTTTCTCACATTTTCTTCGCTGAATGTTTGTAAATAATGGTCGGAGATCGAGGAGCGTACGCAAACCATCCCACTACTTTTCTTTTTCACACATTTGTTTAACCTAGAATCTTTTATTTAATAAAATATTAAAACTTCCTGTGTCTGCCTGTAATTGTAGACTGATGAGAGAATAACAAAACCAGTTTTTTTTTGTGGTTTTTTTTATGTTCTCATATTTTCTTTTCTTTAAAATGCCATAATACTACTACTAATAATAATAATAACTGTTATGGGAAGTCCAAATAAAACTGCTGCACACGTTTCTTTGCAATGAATCTATTTTGCTTTATCCAGATTTGTTTTTCTTCTCAGCACAATAAAAACCTGTAACTTCACAACAAAGAAGACGCACTGTGATATTTTTCTTTGTCTATTAAACCCTGAATCCATGTGGCATTTCCAAAGCAGTGTGAGATTGAAAAGAGCCCGCCTGCTTCATAAAATCAATACCTCAGCAGAGCTGGAGCGATTTCAGGGACACCAAAAACGCTTTTTCTAAATGAATTGATTGTTTCTATGGCGTTGTTCACCAGGATGCTCTCTTATTCACTTTTATGGAGATCTTTGTCTAGATGAAGCATAAACAACAACAAGCTGCCAAAGCTAATCGAATTTGTCCAGCTGGCTTCTGTGATTCATTTCAATCTATGTTTCCTTCTCGTTTTCCCTTTGTGTGTCTCTGGCTTCGGCTGATTTATTATTAACACTGCTCCGTAAAACTGTCACCCAGACTTGCGAATGCTTCGCTCGTCATGTTCCAACTCATCAACCATGTAACATCTTGTTTTAAAACATAATCTTCTAAATATTTACAAATACATCTGGTGTTTATCTGATCTGCAGCCTTCAAATTTCACCTTATTTAGAAGAAGAACTGAATTGTTTTGTATGGTGTTATTACTAACATCTGTCTGTCATATTCAGGGTCCTGATAGACGGATAATAGGAACAATGTTAGATGGATGAATGAAGGGATATATGATTAAAAGTCAAACAATTGGATAATATAAGCAATGGATGAATGTAGTTTATAGAAACATCATTGGATGAATGTATGAATGGATAATAGAATCACTGCTGGATGAATGAAAGGATGAATTTAAAAATAGATGAATATTGGAAACGTTGGATAGATGGACGGAAAACAAAATAGACGGATCAATGGATGAATAATTGAAAGACTGGATGGATGGATAATAGAAATGTCATTGGATAAATGAAAGTAGGGATGAAGGAATGGATGGAGAGACAGATGGTTAGTAAAAACACATCACTGGATGGACAAATGGATGGATAATAGAAACATCGTTGGGTGGATGGATGGAAGTAGGGATGAGGGGATGGATGACTGGAAGACTGTTGGATGGACAAATGATTGGATAATGGAAACACTGAAAAGTTGGTCGGATGGACAGTTACAAGAAACTTGGTTAGATGGATGGAAGTAGGGACAAATGTGATTGATAGACAAAGGAAATGTTGGATGGTTGGATAACATACCTAATATTGGATGGATGGACAGATTTTTTTTAAGGGTGTTAAAAGGCCTAAAAAACAAATTTTCCTGACGGCTGTTCAGGAACGTGGTTAAACTAAATCATCTTCCACCGTCGGTCGATATTGAGGTAAAATTGTGATCACTTTAGGTTTTTACAAACCTTTTCTTTTATCCAAGCAGAGCTTCTCCAGAGTGATCCTTCAGGAACTCTGCAAACTAACTAAAATGCCCTTGAGCCTGTTTGCATTTGAATGCGTTTCAGTCAACTTTCGGCTGGTTGCTCATCACCTGAGGCTGCGTTCACACTTCTGAAAGGAAAAATAAAACAACAAGAAGACGGCGCGTCGATGCTGTGCTCCTCGTTTTGAAATAAAACAAACAAAAACAACATTTCAGCATTGCTGACTCAGCAGCTTGTCTTCTTGAATTTTGTTACTGAGTGTTTGCAGAGCTGTGATGCAGAACGGGATGATGATGAGCGAAGTTTCATTAGTGTCAGTCTTCGTATTAAAGCTGCTCTGTAAACAAGGGGGTATTTTAGGTCAAAACAAAACAGGAAATCCTTCAGGTGCTGCATTATTTTCAGTTAAAACCCAAATTTAGTTTATTCTTTTTGTAACTTTTGAGAATGTTGACCTGTGTTTGCAAATAGGAGTTTAAAAAAATATTCTCGGAGGCTTCATCTTTCGATCAGAGTTAGTAAAGCTCCAGCAAAATCAAAATTAAATTAATTTAATCTACTTCAATTTATCCCAAATGGAGAATTAAATCTTTTCATTCATCATTTTTTCTTCCCTTCTTTAAGTCGTACAGAGCAACTGCAAAATAATAAAAAATAAAAAAATAAACTGGGACAACAGAGCAACAGTAGCTGCATTTACCTGATCCAAATTCATTGATCGGATTGAAATGTGTCCGGATTAAATAAGTTAAAAGTATCGTTCAGATGGGCACAAATTTACATTAACAATTTTTTATTTAGAGTAGAAGCTCTTTGACAAGCAGAGTTTTCAGATTTCCCCTTAATGTGCTACAGAAGAAGATGTATTTCAGTCTGTGCCAAAAAAAGTAATGAACAAACGTGTAAATGTGCTGAGTGCTTTACTGCATGCGTCACTTCCCAAATTCTTATCTCCAAAATCATCATCTGACATTGTTTCACCACGATTAGATTCATCACCTCATCACTATTCATCCTTCACACAGACACTGGAAACAGAAATGAACTTTAATCCAACTGATCAGGATTTTACAACGCTATGCCCTGGGGCTCATGGGAAATGCAGTCTTCCTGCAGGTTAAAAACTCTACCACTTTTGTCCACACTGGACACAAAAATAGAGCAAATCTGAAACTTCTTAAGTGCTTCTTTAATATTGAAATTAGCGTTAAAGATTTTTGTATCTAAGGAAACTTGCAGAATTTGCTCCTCCTGGATCAGCAGAGACGGTAAATCGTGTCTCATGTTGTGACGTTGACTTTACAGCAATCCCTTTTATTTACCATGCATGTAGCGACAGTGGAGAGGAAAAAAACTCGCCTTTAACAGGAAGGGAAAAATATTACAACTGTTTTGGGGTGTTGAGATTTGACAGAAATCACAAAAACAAGCAGAGGAATGAAGTGATTTAGTTTTGTTAAATTGAGTTGCTGACAGCATTATGTCAGCATCCAGGAAAGTGTCGCAGATAGCTAGCAGAACGCCAGACCAGGTGTAGCTTCTATGGAAAGAAGAACGCAAAAACCTAACAGCTGGGAAAACCAGCAACCAATGCAAACTGGATAGAAGAAAGTAGCAGATTGAGGAGAAGTGGTCAGAATGTGGAAAACCTACAGCAGCATAGCTATAGAGATAGCTTAAGATAATCAAACCAATTAAAGGGTAGAACCACAATCCTTTTAACAACAAGATCTGTTGAGTAACAAAAGGAAAACTATAAAATCCTGTCGTTACAAACGAGATATATCACTTTTGATTAAATAAAAATTATAAATGCAAAGAAAGGAGTGGTTTGGTTTGATATTAATATATTTGAGTAGGTAATATATCTCTATTCTGGAAAGGAGAAACTAAATGGTGTCAGACAGCAGGGTGTCAGCTTTCAAACAGAAAAGAGATCCTGTTTTTTAAGATTTATTACTTCCCTGTGTATGTTGAGCCAATGGGACTTAATGTGGGAGAAACCGCCGCGGCATGCAAATGATCGCAGGGCTGAAGGTCGTATGTGACTCGAATGATAAACTGACGTGATTTAACATCCGAGGTGTCTAAAATCCTCCCAGTTTCTGAGACTTTTGGTCGAGTGAAGCGCATCAGCAGAGCTGTGAGCATCTTCAGGGCTCGAGAATAAAAAATGCCCCTGTGAGAAATTCACCTGACATCAAGGGTCCTCCATGTTTTAGAGCTCCTAAAATTGTGTTCTGGGAGATTACTGAGCTCCAGGAACACAAACCATTAATCTCTTTCTTAAAACTCCAAACATCTTCAGGAATTATATATCCCTTTTTTTCATACCCAACCAAAGATCAGATGATGCCTGAATTTATTAACTAAAAACTATTAATAATTATCCTCAGAGATTACTGTTGATGAGTGTTGGGATAACGACTGTGTTGGTTCAGACTTAACTTAATAGGGTTTCATTTTAGCAAACTTTGAAATTCATGTTGGTTCCCACGGAAACGGGTGATGGCTCCGAACGAAGCACTGACATATGAAGGAACCCAAACAGAACCAGTTTAAAACGATTTCAATGGAAATAAGATGACTGGTTCAATTGTTTCATCTTTGAAAGATGTCCCTAACTTAATTGTCTTCTTACATTTTTTTTAACTGTGTGTTATGTATTTTTTTATCTCTACTTCATATTGTCTGATGGGCTTTATTTAACCACCTCATGCTTTTTACCTTTATTTGAATAATAGCACTATGAAGCGTTGCTATTCTTACAGTACTTCAGTAAAAATACTCAACACTGAACTCACCTGTGAGTAAATTTATTGCATTACTGCATGAGATACAAACGGAAAGTTTATATCAACGATTTTGCACAAACTTTGTTATTCTAATATTATTTTCTGTCTGCTGAGCCTATGGTGCAATTTGGAGGTGGCGTGAACGTACTTAAAATCCATACACAGTTAATGGAAGTACTTTACCATCTTCTAACATACTTGTACATCATCTACTGTTAATATTAGCGATATTAGATTTATATTGAAATTTGCTATTTATATTACAGTTTGTACTTACCTTAATATTTTTATCTGTTCGATTAAATGATTGTAAAACGCTGAATCAGGTCTTATAGGTAATTAGGTACCTTTTTTATTCTCACTTAAGTCATTTCTTTTTTTTCCACTTTTACTTGAGTAAAACCTGTTTTTAACTGAAATCTCAATAATATAATTCTGACAATAATGATATCTGGGGTTTAAATCGTGACATTTGACTCATTATTTCAAAGAATGCACTAAATCACTGTTTAATCTTGATTTAAAACAGCAATAGAATCAGTTTTAAACATAGTTATGTTAATTTGCATAGTACTTTCCTCAGCAAGGAGGGAAATAATCACAGGAAAACAGTTTTTGACTGTATCTGGTTATCGTGGTCTGAAGATAAATCTGCGTTAAATATGCAAATGTCACAAAAGCAGGAAAAACAGGATGAATCTGTAAATGGCTAAGGCTTTTTCAGGGCACTCTAGACACAACAGGGTGCTGAGCCTGAAGTACACACTTTCATATCCGGGCTTCACAATAATGTCTTCGGCTGTTGCTGTGTCTAGATAGCTCATCATCAGACTTTCAGCTCGGCGAGGGATTATTGTGCTGCTTTAATATCACGGGATCTCATTAAACCTCTGGTAGCTCTCCGCTCTTCATCTGTTATCCCATTAAAATAAAAGAGAAATCGAAAAACTGAATCTCTGAAATATTTATAATTGAACTTGCAGCCTGAAAGCTGTTGCTTACGTTGTTTCTGTATAGAAAACAATGAGCGCATGGTGAAAAAGTTGTTTTTTTTCACTCATCAGAAACTAAAACTCCTGTATTATAAATTATATATCGACTTTTTACACTTGAAATAGTTCAAGCCATTGTTTCCCATACGTTTGATAAATATGGATAACAGATTTTCCAGCCAGATGGACTTTCGAGATTTTTAAAAAGAAGTGTCAAAAGGTGAAAACTCAAACACAAACTGATCTGGCAAACAAAATATAAAGGAAACCTAAACAGTGGCTGATCACACCTTGAAATAAAAAGAGTAAGTAATCATAACAAACTAAGATACAAAGGCTGGCAAAAATGGTGGTCCGAACAGAACTAACAACTAACCTATGTATAAAAGGAAATGCTACTGGGTCAGAACCAGAAAATACAAGAACAACTGAAATAAATGTCTCCTCTGCTTACTAACAATGGTACGACCCGCTTAGATTGTTAATCTGTCGCTGCAGACTGACAGATAAACGTAACTAAATGTGTTCAGGCAAAAAAGTCAACTGAACAGTGCGGCTTCAAGTACGAAAGGATGGTTAGTCTATAAAGTCATCATAGAAAAGAGAGAAAAAGTCACGGCTGTTACACAGATAATTAAAATCCTAAATTCTGTTAAAATTTATGTTAAAAAACGTAAACATTGGATCTCATGGGTCTATTACTCTAATAAGCTAATTGTCTTATTTTTGTTTTTTTGTTTTTCTTAAAGCAACACCAAAGAAGTTTCAGTTTCGGTCGATTTTGGCGGCCACTGTGGACAGAAGCGGTAGTGTTTTAGGCTGAAAGAAGACTCCATTTCCCATGAGCACCTGCGAATAGCATGGTACTGTAAAATCCTGATCCGCCTGCAGTTGGATCAAAGTACATTTCTTTTTTCCAGGATCTGTGTGCAGGATGAATAGCGATGAGGTGATGAATCTAATTGTGCTATAATCAGGCTTTCGTCTTTGATTTTCCACATCTGTGAAATGGGAAGGATGTAGAAAAAGCTTTAGATCATTGAGTTCAGCTCACAAAAACAGGGATTTGTTTAATCTTAACAATTTTGTCAAGAGTATTTACATATACTGTATCACTTCTTTAACTATTTCCTGTATACTTGTTTGTTTATCACGACAGTTTGTCCTTCTTGAAGTCTATCTAGCTATAATTTATATATTTTTCTCTTATATAGCACCAATTCACAACACACCTGCACTTTACAAGAGAATTCATTTAAATCCAACCATTAAGACATTCCAGTTATTGCTAGTTATCAACAATTAACCAAAAAAGTTTATTTCACGTCTCGTAGCTGTAGGTCTCTTTGGCTCCAGAGGTAAAAAGCTCCTCTATAAGGGATGAACTTAATACAAAAAGACATGTGGGAGGGAGAATAAAACCAAATCCAATATGGAGATGCTATGTAATAAAGCAGGACTGGGAATCAAACACCTTAATTTTTAACCCTTTTAAACTTTGCATGTAGATCATTAGGGCTTTGCAATTGCTGTCCTGTAGTGCCACTCTCTCATGAAGGTGTAATGAGCAGATTATTCAGCCTTTTAATTCAAGTATGATGAAGCATTCAAAAGCTGCAGATTGTTGGTGAGAGCAACAATGACAGACAACGTAAGTAAGGTTAAGGGGTTTATTGGAAAATTTGTAAATATGTAGATTTGAAATGATGACAAGCATCTAATCTAGTTTTTACTGGTGGTGAAGGATGTAAAATAATGTAAACAGAGTAAAAAATATACAAAGTAGCTAAAGATGGAGGCAGAACATGGTGGCTGGGGGCTCTGAAGCATTCGCCTGATTCCCCTACAGCAACAACAAAAAACTCAGTGGTGAGTTTTGTCAGAGGCTAAAGGCCGATGTTAGACGTGTTAGAGGATGGACAGGCAGATGAGTGATTCTTTTTCTAAAGAAAACCCAGAGATGTTTTCACCCACATGGAAAAAAACACAGAAAAAGGGCTGAAATTAAAGCTTTAAACCAGCATAAATCCTACACAGAACAGTAGCGATAAACACGTCTGGAAACTAGAATGGAGAACAACAAAAGTGAACAAAACCCTTTGACAAAGACCAAAGTATCAGTTCATTCGTTGAAACTTAGAAATATTACCTGATTTGCAAACAATTAATGTTATTATTAACCAAAACCGTTACAGTCGGCTCCCCAGTCACAGGTTACAAACCTCTAGTATATTCAAACCAGTCAACTTTAGCTTTTAGGTCTCATCTATTAAAAACAAAGCAGTAAAACTACAGAAGTTTTAAAATAATGGTATTGGTATAAATGTTTCGTTAAGTGTTAAGACAACCGCCGCAATACGTGTAAAGTTGTAAAACGTGCTAACCCGTCATAGAAGCTGATAAATCAAATGAGGTTTGGTGCATCCAGTCGAGCTGGTGTGACTCAGAGTAGGCTGACACAACTGAGGTGTATAATTAGTCGCATCTGACAGCGATCCAGTCCGAACGAGCCGGGCAGCAGCGAGGTGAATATAGCGTAGCGTAACCACGGGCTGTAGCTCATGTATGTTTTATTAGTTCATGCTGCTTTTTTTTGTGGTTCCACCCAAAGGGGACGTTACTGCATGAACATGTCGCTGCTTCTAATTGGATCATTTCTGCGCTACCTAAAGCTTGCTGTGTGTTTGCCACATCTATGGCCTACATTCTATATTTGCATTTCTTTTTTCCCACCTGCTAACATCTGTAGAGTCTATTTTTACGCAGGGAGCATTTAAAACAAACAAAAAAACGGCAAGGTGTCATCCTGATGACACCGGGAGAAATATCTTATTCAAGAATAGAAGACTAGCAAATAAAAAAAGGGATGTTTTGCAGAAAAATCAGACTCGGCTGCTCTCACAGAAGCAAGTCCTGGTAAAGCGAGAGCACACAAGGGCTACGAATTCACAATGAGGAGGTTTTCTGTCCTTATCAACAGGAGGCAGGGGAGGGAGTGAAGAGGAGGAAGCACAAAAAAGAAAAGAAAAATGTAAAAAGACGTGACATAGATTGAAGGGTTTTCTGACAACATTGGCAGAGAGGAGGCTCCAAATTGCAACGCGTGTGAAGGAGTGGGAGTCGTCCTCCTCTGGAGGCTTGAGTGCATTATTTTGTCGTCTTAATGCATTCATGCATGACAGCGGCGTAGCATCAATTTTATGGTCCTCTTAGGCTGTAAAAAAATATGAGGTTGGGAAAATCCAAACAAAGGGTTTCGGCCATTTTTTGATAAGAAGTACCAACAACTCTATCTGGAAACCAGCGAAAGCTTTTTTTGCTTCTTCTTCGCTGTTTTTGAAGAAGAAATCGAAGAACATAGATGCAGCTAGCAGCAAAGTGCCTGAGAAGACACCAATTTTGTGCTTTCGGTCGACCAAAAGGGGAAACAGCTCGTTTTGCCCTTTGGTCCATCACTGACTCCAGAACTGTTAGCCTAATTATACGATGAGAAAAGTTTGTGTGTGTGTGTCTCCATGATTGAGAGGCAGAGATCTGGACAGAGTTAAAAATTTTCACCGACAGATTCATTAGACGTGTTTCTCCTCCAAATTCAACACCAATGAACCAACCGAGGCTGTAAAATGACCTCACACGCTCGGCGCTAACAGGGTTGCAAACCAATTTCTCACCGCCATTAAACCATTAAAGCATTAAATGTTCTGAATTAACCGTGCATCCTTGTAGGTTCTGCTGAGGGACACAAACTGCTCGCTGCAGACTGGAGGTATCCATAGATAAAGATGTTGAAAATGCATGAGACGCAGAGGAGAAATGGAAAATATAAAACATACAAATCCGGCTCCATTAATTAAATAGTTTGGAATTACGTTTTGAAGAAAACTGCAAATATTCACACCGTACCTGTTCTTTCTTATAAAACTAGGTAAAATATTTACAGTATTAATAACTGCACATTTTTTTAAAGCAAAGCCTCATTTAACTAATTTCTTTTATGCACTAAAATCCTTTTTCTTTTCACTACTTGAATCATCAGTGTTGCTCAAGTTAACTCCCCATATAACATGCATGTGAGAAAAGTGAGTTAGTGATGCTGGAAGATTCAACAGCAGGTTAAAGCAAAGAGTCACAACTGGCTGATAAGAATAAATCTTCTCTCTCTCTGTCTCTCTTTTAGCTCCCTCCCTCCATCCTCTGCCTCCTCCAGCTTGCTGCTCTCCTCTCTCCCCTCTCCTCCTCATTTTATCTAAACTTGAAACTACCAGCGGCTTCATTTTTTTGTCCTCCTAATGACACTCGTTGCACGCGGTCAGTCTCCCTCTGCTCTCCTCTTCACCACCTGTTAAGTCTCTCGTCTTTTTTATGAGGAGTTTCCCACTTGTTGTTTTTTTCCTCTGAGGTAAGCCAGCATTTTTCATTTCAATGCATTTTTTTGCATGTTTATTCTGCTGCAGGAGGTAAAAGGTTTTAAAATTAGACGCAAATACTTCTGACTGCATCCTTGATTTATTTGGTGTTCTCTGAGTTCTTGGGATAATTTCTTCTACTGTCTTCCTCAGCAAGCAGGTTCAACATGTGTGTGATTTTAAATCTTTCTCCACTTTTCCTTCACACACACAAAAAAACCACACACTTGAAGTTTACTCACCCATGAAAATAACTCGCCTTCTACCTGACATGCCCTTACTGTCACTCTCGTTAGTTATAAAGGATGCTCCCTATTAAAGTCTAATGAGTAGCTGCGCTGTGCAAAGGCATCTGGCTGACAGAGGAGGAGATGTTCCAGCAGCTACAGGTGATGTAAAGGATGATGGAGAGATAATGAGAGGATAACAGAGGGCTGAATATCTGGAGAAAATGAGGAGGTAGCGGCTGAGCGACAGTGAGCGCCCCATGCCTGTCATATGACTGTAATTTAAAGTGAAGGAGCTGAAAGAGGAGGGAGGGGGAGGTTGCATGTTGCAGAGGAGATATTCCTGACCGCTGGATGCAAGCTTCCTCGTTCTCCTGGCTGGAAAATCTGATGTCACAAACACAAGGTGGGGGGAGGCTGCAGTTGGATGAATATATATATATATATATATATATATATATATATATATATATATATATATATATATATATATATATATATGTGTGTGTGTGTGTGTGTAAAAAATCCTGAAATCCAGTGTATGCCTGAAGGAGATAGGCCGAGCTATCTTTTAGAACTACAGGACACATTTATTTGGATTTATTTTTGTTTATAAAATAATAATCATAAATAATAAATATGAATAAAATCACACAATAAAGAATTTAGAAATGTGCAAACTCTATTTTGGCAGATTTACACATTGTGACTTTTCTTAACCCACTTAACCCACCGCCATAGCGGTGTGGTTACACCAAAAACAATTTCCTTATTATTTCTTGGGCTCCTTGGAAACTTTAATTTATACCTTATTAATTACGCATTTTTCATGAAGTGAACATGCGGTTGTAGGCCGGAGGTTGTCGTAGTAGTGGAAAGGCTACAGATAAAAAGCAGAGCACAGTTGGCTCGAGCTCGGGTTGACTAACTCGAGGTCGATTCAAGAGGAGCAAAGTTGAGAAATGCGAGTTGAAGCAACAGCAAAGAAGTTTCAGTTTTTTTCAATTTTGGTGGCCAGTGAACAAAAGTTGTAGCGTTTTGCCTGAAGGAAGACTGCATTTCCCATGAGCACCAGCGTCGTAAAAAATCCTGATCTCCCAGTCGCCTGCAGTTGGACTGAAGTACATTTCTGTTTCCAGTGTCTGTGTGAAGGATGAATAGCGATGAGGTGATGAATCTAATTGTGGAGAAACAATGTCAGATGATGATGTTTAAGATAAGAAATGAGGGAAGAGACGTATGCCGTAAAGCAGTCAGCACATTTGTAGTTGTTTTGTGTGGCAGGGTTCCTGCCACCCTCCTCATAGTTGATAAGTTCCGGTTAAAGCGATACTGACCCCCTTGGGCCATTACAGAGGCGTCATTCAACGAGTTGTAAGTGGACGTACAATCACAAAAGTTATGAAAATGATTTATGAAAGATGAAAAGTTTCTTAGTGTGGCTTTAAGGCGGAGTACAGGTAGTTTAGTTTAGGCAATGTCAAATTGAATAAAACGGGGTCAATTAAAGAGGAGCGAGGTCGGGTCGAGAAGAGTTGGACGAAGCAGAGTAGAGGAAGGTCGTTTACGGTAGACTTGATCAATGTCGCATCGAGTTGGGTTGCATTGAGTCAGGTAGAGCGGCACTGAGCCAGTGGAAAATGGTGATATTAAATAATATTGAAGCACGCAGAGAGAACGAATTCTCCAGAAACTGCAGTCTATGTTCGTTTTTTCTCCAGTTTTGTACCTTAAATTTTTTCAGTGCAGGTCAAATTAAAGTTACGGCCAAAGTTCAGGTTGTTTCCCCTATTTAACATTTTTTTTTTTTTTTTATCCATCAAAAGAAAGATTTTTAAAAACACTCTAAATGCGTATTTCCATTAAAACCATGGAGCCTCAGGCGATACGGCGGCTCAGTTGGAAGGCCAAGCGCTCAATATGCAGAGGTTACAGTCCTCCATGCTGCGTTTTAAAGTTCGACTCTTGATCTCAGACCATTTTATAAATGTCTTTCATCATTTAAAGGCTACAAGCGGCCAAAAACAACAACTTATGTTCCCGGCAGGGTCGGGGAAAGAAAGAACTCTGATTGCCGTGTTGCTGTAAAATAAAACCCAGTAATAGTTCTTAGCTGCTTTCTAGTTTCTGTTGATTTGCTCTAATGATCTGAAGTATTTTCCCTTAAAAGACCCAAAGATAATCAAATGAAAGCGAACAGGTAATTTTTTTTATCATGTTTTTGCTTTTCAAAAGTTCATAATAGCATCCAAGCTAGAGGGAGACAGGCCCACAGCATCACAGATCCTTAGCTGTGATATATCGCTTAATAGATGTAGAGTTCAGGAAGGATCCCACCCACCCAGCACACTCACTTTTTGTTCCGCTCCCCTCAGGCAGGAGGCTGAGGAGCATCAAGTGTAGAACAACCCGTCTCAGAAACAGCTTCATTCCTGAAGCTGTGAGACTATTGAACTCATCCTGAACAAACCACTGCACGGACTACAAATTTTTACTATACCCCCACTTTAATACCGTATATTCCTATTTTATTTATTTTACTTACTTTACTTCGATTTTATTTATTTTAATTTTTTTTTAACTTATTTTATCTATTTTAATATTAGCTCTTGGGTGGAACAGTACCGTGAGTATATAATTTCGTTCCACCTCATGTACCATCATGTATGTTGAATGACAATAAAGTCTCCTTGAATCCTTGAATCCTTGAGTTGATTCAAAATCAACACATGAAGCAAAAGAGTTGAAAGAAAATAGTTGAGCTTGTACAGCAGATCCCAGATGTTGTGTTTTGAGTCATTTTCAGCATATTTTATTTAGCTGTTACTTCACGTTCAGGGCAAGTTTTCATAAGACTTTCCTGTAGATGAAAATTTTTGATTTAAACTTTCAGTGTTGGTAAATAGTTTAGTAGTAAAAAAGTTTATTTTCTTCCCTTTTTCTTGTTTTGCTCTGATGGCAAGACAGAAAACATTTCATGTAAAGTTGATTTTACATCACAAAAGATATTCAGAATTACAACAAGTAAAAGATCAAATATATGTTTGCAATTAGGAAAGTTCATAACTCTTTATTTTATTTGAGCTTTTTCTATGTGTGTCTTTGCATGCATGATGTGGACGTCTCGTCCAAAGCTAGGAGCAAATTTACTAGCAGATGAGCAGCCAAGCGTTAGGTTGGAGTTTTTTGTTTTGTTTTGCTTTTAAACTACGCTTTCCTCGTGAACCGGAGGAGGGCAGGAAATAGAGGACAGCCTCCAGCTGCCAGAGCGGGGGTGATCAATCATCGGCTCCTGGTACCCGGGGAGCTTCAGGCCTGCGGGGCTTTTTTGCTTTTGTACGCGCGCTGCGTGGTGCTCAAGCTGCTCCGACTCAAGGCCACATCTGCCAGAACTGGGAGGCGAATGACTCCACACATCATGTCAACAGACTCACAAAGCAGCGAGACGCATGTGTGGACGCATGAATTAACGCTGTGACAAAAGTGCGGCTCTGTTTATGTTTGCAGTGGAGTGTTTGTGTGTGGGGTTTTGATGAATTATGCATTCGACTCCAGGACTCTCATTGTCACTGACTCTTAAGTGTATTGATCCTGCTATAAACATCCCCATCATACCAGTGGCTTCATTCAATCGTTTTCAACTTTACCTTAATGCTATGTAATCTGAGTTTAAAGATAATTTCCAATAAAGTTGCTTAATGCTCTGACCAACCAGGATGATTTCCTGTATTTTTCATCAAAGGCTGAAAAATCTATGAAATGCTGAAAGTTATCTCTGCACAGGTTAATTGGGTAGCACAATTCTGACATGACGAGCTTGTTCATTGTTCATATATGAGACCAAAATGGTTGCTGATGGGTTTTCAAAAGTCAGCTTGTCCATCATCTCCCATCCTCCGGCCAGAGGCCTGCCAGAGTGAGCGACGTCGTGCTGGCACGCTGCTGCATGTTTCAGAAGTTGGTTTCATTGCCATCCAGGCTAAAGCTGGAAGATTAGCGGCCCATCTCACCCACCTGCCGAGTTTCGCGGGGCGGCGGTTTCAGAGTCATTTTCTGCCGGGGCATAGCAGTTCTGATTAGCTTCATTATGATGAATAAACGCTCTGAAATGCTTGTCTCTTCTTTCTAAATTTTCAACCCTGGAGATAAAACTTAACCGCAGAAATAGAAAACAAACATTTTACTATGAGGTCTGATGTAAAAATAATGAACCGTAAGATTGGATTACTTGGTTTTTAGATTACTTGGTGGATTTTGAGCAGACTGCACTCCATAGCTGGTTATCCATCCATGTACTGTCTATACAAGACAAATATTTTAATTGGCCTAGAGCCATAAAACCTGCATGACACATTATTAATGCTTTGTGAATTTATGGAAGTTAAAAGGTCTAAATTTTATATGCAATATAAAAATTTAGAACCAAGAAAACTGTTAAAGCCTCAAAGAAAAAGACAAGACTAAAAAGATACTTTGTCAAAATAAAAGAACTAAACAAGAAACCTTGTATTGTTAGTGTCTTTTGTTGAAATTCTGTACAATTTTACTTTAAAATAGCTAAACCTAGCTAAGTATATTCCAAATATTTCCCACATTTCCCACATTTTTCTCCAAAGTAATGCAGAGCAATGATGGAGGACGACCTAAAAAGCAACACGTGGCTCCACAGTTGCAACCTGCTTGGTCCATTAGGGCGACAGAGACAAACAATTCAATTCATTTCATTCATAAATCTCAAGAAACTTTACAAGAAAGTTCATTTCAGTCTAATAATGAGCACTTTCTTAACGTTGTTATTCAAATGACTTTAAAAAGGTTCAAAATGAAGCGACATAAGACAGCCGCTGCTGTTTTGGTCACTATTTAGTAACTTGGAGCTATTTAGAGGATCGTTTCTAAGTGATGCAGTTGGTATCTCTGTGGTCTTGCAGCAAAAAGGTTCTAGGTTTGAATCCTGACTTGCTCGTACTGCATGTTCTTCTTTTGCATGCATCTCTGCTGGTACTCGGACTGTGAGGTTAAGTGGTCTCTGTTAAGTAAATTAAAACATCAAAACATCCAAATGTTTTGATCGACTGGTGACCTGATCAGGGGGATCCCACCGTTCCCTCAATGATAGCTGGAGAAACATCCCAGCCAAACCCTACAGTGATCCTACCTTCATAGGCTTTTGACTGATTGATGGACTTTATGTATCTATTCCTCAGGAATATAGCATATAATGTAATTGTGCATGGCTGAATTCCCACAGCATACAAATGTAGTCTAAACGGTCACATTTTATCAGACTTTTCCGTGATTGACGTGAAACATGCATCATAATTGTGCGGCAGAAGCCAGACGTGGTGAATCTTGACCAAACGTGTCTTCTTTCTTTTGTCTTTGAAGTGAGGATCTTGGATGTAAATATTGACGTCCTTTTTTTCTTGATTTGGAGAAAAGGAATATGAACTGTCAAAGTTACAAACTATCAGATGTTAAACTTTATAAGAGACGTATACCAGTTTGGTGTTTTCTAAATATCTTAAGTTTAAAGTTGCCGTTTTGAATCTGAATTCATTCCTGAATCGACTCCTGAATCCAAATGAAACATGACCAAATATTTATATAATAGTTTCAATTGATTAATGCAGAGAGAGCAGACGGTGGTCCAAAGGGGGACGCTTTCTGCTCAGTATTGAGGACACGACGCCCCCTCAAGCCCTCCTGTCTTTAGAAAACTAAAGCTGCGAGATGTTTGTTTTCCAACCACCCTCTTATTTATTTAGTTTATATTATTTTGAGAGAAGAGCAAACCCGTCAGCCATGTGGTCAACTCTACTTCCCGCCGTCTTTATAATACCACAGAGGCTCCTCTGATAAAGCAAGCGGACTGAAGAGCGCTTCAGTCTGGAAAAACGTCCTCCTCTAAGCACTCTTCCAACTATCCGGGCTTGAGGAGGATTTAAGATAACGATGGTGCTTCAACATACACACACACACACACACACACACACGTACTGCATTTTCAAAGAGGACAGTAATTAAACTCACTTTTCATTCATTATCTCTCATCCTCTCCTCAACGGGTTTATTCAGATTTATTTTATTGAAATGCAAATGTGTGCACATCCTCTGCTGTACTTTGTAGTCCCGTGAGAAACTACGTTAAAATCACTTCAATTAGGTTCAAAGAGCTTTCATTAAGACACCCACTTGTGGTAATTGCTCTCCATGCTTCCTCCCAGCCTCATGACTGTGCGGAAAGGAAATCGTTTGGGCATCTCCATCCAGGAGCACATGGCCATCAACGTCTGCCCGGGCCCCATCCGGCCCATCCGCCAGATCTCTGCCTACTTCCCGCGCCTCTCGCCCACTTCCTCCTTCTCAGAGCCGCTCTCGCCCAATCAGCTGACCGCACCGTTGAGCCCAGGCGCCGCAGGTCAAGGTGGAGGAGCTGCAGGAGGAGATGGAGAAGGATGTGGAGCGAGCAGATGCCTTTTGTCTCCGCTGCCACCAGGAGCTGCAGGAGGAGGAGGGTCGCTGTCAGCCATGAGCAGCATGGACACCTCCATCGAGATCGAGAGCTGCGACAGCGACGACAACAGTGAGTCAGCTCAGGTTTCACCCACAAAAAATCACAATTATAATAATACTGCATCTGGCAACAACTTTACAATTATATGGCTAATTATAGATGAAAGATATGGGTAAACAGATTTGGATTATTATCTGTTTGTTGCTTTCTGGTCCATAATTACTGTTAATAGCTGTTATTACTGTTATTTAGCACTCAATGTATGGTACTTGGGCCTTCTGTGTTTACCTAAATGCTGTAAAGGAGTGTCATCATTAATGCTAAATCCTCTCCTAGCATATTGCAGGTAACTGAGTCAATTGCGTCGTAGTTCAATGTTAAACCCTCTTTTTGTAAGTCGCTTTGGATAAAAGCATGAATGTAAACCTGAATGTTAATAAATGTTTATTAATGATTTATGAAGCGTTTATCTAAAAAATATTTATTTGCCATTTATAACGGAGGGTCTTATTGCAAAGTGATGCACAGATTTGACTTTGTTTAAATGAAAATATCAAGTGAAAAAGAGAGTTTTAGATTCCAGGAACGGCTCGATATCCTCTCTATATTCCCCACTGCCCTCTCCGCCGTTCCAGCGCTGCACGTAATGAAGCCATCATCATAAAAGCAATTACCTTTATGTGGCACAGATTTCTTCTGACTTGTCGTTAACTCCCTTCCAGCCTCCCTGGGGACATTAGAGTTTGACCTTCTCTACGAGAAAGCCACAAGCTCCTTACACTGCACGGTCCTCAGAGGAAAGGTAAGGCGTCCTCCGAAAGCCGCTTTACAACTTCTAAACGCTCGCTGTCTTGTTAGGCAGGGATCCAGCAAAGCCAAACCAGATGTTCGCTAATTTTTCTCTCACTCACCGTGACTTTTTAAAAATAAACAATAAGTCAGATTTCTGAAACTGACAGTTTCAAACATGTTTGAGAGGCTTTATAAGCAAGTCTGCCACTCACACACTTGTTTTACAATCTTACAACACTTTAACTGCATATTTTAATAGTTTAAACGTCAGATTTAATCTAATATGCATTATTCCGCCCAGATGTTAGATTTTAGATGTTAACTACGGCAGTAGCTTCTTATCCACGCACTTGGGAGAAAACAGCCAAGCAGCCCCAGTGAAATAAAATCATACTGTTTGATCTGCTTATTTGTAAACTGCAGCGTTGTCTAGTTGCATTGCATTTTATTTCAGCTTGGGAAGCGTTTCAAATATTTTACATGAAAGAAATCAGCAGATTTTTGGCAATATAAAAAATTTTAATAGAACAGAACAAAAAGGGTTTCCCTGTTTACATTTAGCAGCAGTTCTTTTCATGTTCTCCAGCTGTGCTGCCATGCTGCAGATGACATTTATTATGTACGCAGAATGCATTGCTGTAGTTATACACGGTTTAAAATCTGCTGATGTTCTATGTGCTTTTAGGCAAAATTAGTATCAGATTTAGCAATCTGTTACGACACAGGCAGAGGCAAAATTTTAACTAACACAGCGTAATGAAAAGTTGAAATGATTTTATTAAATTAATTACCAGGGACTAGAAAGGACTCGTAGTCTGAGGACAAAAACAAGGCCGATACTGTGGAGACAGATGTGGCGGACAGATCCAAGAGCAAAAAGGCAGAAGTCCATGAACAGAAACAGGGTCTACTGTCAAGAAAATCAAGAAGTCTACAAGGTCAGGCGAGACATGCAGATTTGTGAAGCAGGACTTGGTCTAAAACCAAGAACAAGGAATGCTGGATAATAAATCGCTCAAACACTTTTAATAATCTGGCACTCTCAACCTGCATCGCTCAAACACTTTTAATAATCTGGTACTGTCAGCCTGCATCACTCAAATTCTTTCAATAATCTGGCACTGTCAGCCGGCATCACTCAAATTCTTTTAATAATCTGGCATTGTCAGCCTGCATCCCTCAAACACTTTCAATAATCTGGCACTCTCAACCTGCATCCCTCAAACACTTTCAATAATTTGGCTCTGTCAGCCTGCATCGCTCAAACACTTTCAATAATCTGGCACTGTCAGGCTGCATCGCTCAAACACTTTCAATAATTTTGGCACTGTCAACCTGCATCAGTCAAACACATTCAATAATCTGGCACTGTCAACCTGTATCACTCAAACACCTTTAATAATCTGGCACTGCCCGCCTGCAAGAGCACTGCTGAATGAACAAAAACAGCACAGGTGAAATGACTGGGTAACCAGTTAGAGTCGAAACACTTAACGATGAAACTTTGAAACTACACTAGATTTGACTTAAGATGAACATGATTGGTTTTGTTTAGATATTTTTAAGCAAAGAACTTAAGAAAATATTTCTTGCTATTTAAAAAAATAAAAAAAATATTTATAAATAAGGCTTGTGTGTTTTAGGGATGCAGACTTAACATGGATGAA
Source organism: Orestias chungarensis (assembly GCA_032876305.1). Lineage (NCBI taxonomy): Eukaryota > Metazoa > Chordata > Actinopteri > Cyprinodontiformes > Cyprinodontidae > Orestias > Orestias chungarensis. Next base: position 338,002 of record JAVLVB010000507.1, on the reverse strand, counting down.
TATGATATTCAGCTTCTCACATTTTTACTTTTACCTTTACACTTTCCACCAAACTGTCAGAGCTTTAATTTACCTGAAAACCTTTTCAAACTGAAGCCCTTTCCTTTTGGTTGTTTAAAAATTGTTTCACCCATACAGTTCATTTTGTAGTTTTCATGTCTAATATCTTCCATCCAAGGGTTTGAAGCCGATGGATTTCAATGGTTTGGCTGATCCCTACGTCAAACTGCATCTGCTGCCGGGAGCGTGCAAGGTTGGTTTTTATTGTGTTTGTTAGTGTTTCCTCTCCGAAATTGAAAGACACCTTCAGCTGTCCACAAGAAAGTTGGAGGACACTCTTCAATCATGGTCTCATTTGTATGGGGAATGTGCATGAATAAATCAGCAGTAATAGAAAGACCTTGGAGTCTGTAAGAGCTGGAGTTGTTTTTCTGCTGTTTGCACAGTGCAGAACAGCTCGGAGTGACATTTACTTCTTTCTGTTGTGTTGACAGGCTAATAAACTGAAAACAAAGATTGTTCGAAACACACTCAACCCTGTCTGGAACGAGACGCTCACCTACTGCGGCATCACAGAGGAGGATATGTACCGCAAAACTCTCAGGTAGGTGTCGGCTATTTCTGTCCAGGCCTCTCTGTTTTCCCAGCCCCTTCCAGAACTGAGTCACGCTTACGTATCCTCTGTCTCAATCGCAGAGTCCTTTGCTATCAGTTAAAAGGACTGTTAGACATCTCGACGCCTCCTCTCTGTGTCCATTGTGGCTCTTTTTATCTTCTGTCACCCTCACCCTCATGCCTTCCTATCCAAACATCTTTTCTGTCTGCCGAGATCAGGGAAGATCTCGCCATCCCTCCTCATGAAGCATCCACCTCTATTTGTCGCTTCCTTCCATCTGTCTCTTTGCCTTCTCTTTTTCAAAGTTGCGGTGACAGATTGAGGTCAGTCTGCGCACCGCGGGGTGTTTTAACTTCATTGACCTTCGCCTCGGGAGGTGGCGAAAGCTGCGGATTGTTTCTGTCTGCGAGTAAAACTTTGCTGTGTTGCACATGAGAGTGTGGTTTAAACAGGATAATTTGAAAAACTGTTTCTGCTATTTACTGCCTTCTGTTTCCTATATTGTTAGTGTTTTCTAGCCTCATTATTAGGTTATCTGACAAACACTGCTTCTTGTTGATTTTCTTTAAAAGAGATTTTTGAAACTGGATGTGTTGCATTTTGAGGTCCTTCAGCCTACTGAATTCTTTCAAACAGATATTTAAGGTGATTTTTCGATTCTGTTGATCAAGAATCAAGAATCAACAATCGGTTTATTTCTATAGCGCCAATTTACAACAGATGTCGTCTCAAGACACTTTACAAGAAAATCCATTAAAATCAAAGATACATCATAAACAAATCAATTTGAAGAAGATTCCAATCTAAGGAACCCCAGCAGATTGCATCAGACCTTATTTAAGTTTACTCCTGTTTTCCACTGTGACCAACAGATGCAAAGGGGTTATTTGCGCTGCAAACACACAAATGATGGAAACCTAAAACATGCAACGACAAAATGGAACTAACAAAACAAATGCAAAACAAAAAAAAGGAAAAGGAAAAATGCTGCAAAAAGCAACAAAAAAATCTCAAAACAGCAAGTAAAGAAACACGCTCCACAGAACCAAAGTAATCCAAACTAACCACCAGATCAAATGGGAGCAGACCCTTGATATTATGTCACTATTTAATATTGTAAGAGATTGTATGCTTAACAAATAAATATAATATAAAGCTTGAAATAAACTACGCAAGTTCTTTTTAATATCCTATAAGTAATTTTTTGACCTTAATACAATATTTTCATAACTTTTGTGATTATACGTCGACTTACAGCAATGTAACCTGAACGGAAAACATTTCAGGTAGAAAACTGAAGAAACAAACCAGAGATTTCGTTCTCGTTCAATATTATTTAATATCACCATTTTCCACTGGCTCAGCACGGCTCTACCTGACTCAATCCAACCCGACTCGATGCGACATTGATCCACTCTATTAAACGACCTTCCTCTACTCGGATTCGTCCAACTCTTCTCAACCCAACTTCGCTCCTCTTGAATTGACCCTGCTTTATTCAATTTGACGTTGCCTCACTAAACTAGCTCTACTCCGCCTGAAAGCAACACTTTTCAACCTTCATAAAATATTTTCATAACTTTTGTGATTATAGGTTGAGTTACAGCTCGTTGAATGACGCCTCTGTCATGGCCCAAGGGGGTCAGTATCGCTTTAACCGGCACTAAGCAACTATGAGGAGGGTGACCATGCCATACAAAAACAACTACAAATGTACTGACTGCTTTACGGCATACGTCTCTTCCCTCATTTTTTTATCTTAAACATCATCATCTGACATTGTTTCAAAAAAATTATGTAATCCAATTATTTAAAAAAATTAACTATTAAAGTTAGTATAAAAAGTAGGAAGCAGGAAACCAAGCAGGTTGCATTGAGTCATTGACTTGGATCTTTTACTCCTGGACCAGCATGCAGCGACAGTAGAGAGGAAAAAATGTAACACTTTAACAGAAAGAGACCTCGACCATATGAGCGGCCATGTGTTACGACCGACTGGAGGTTTGAGAAGACAGAAAACACAATAAACTTTCAATGTAAGGTTATTAGAAGAGAGAACAGAGAGAATGTTCAATGTTGAGTTACTCGCAGCATTATTAGGCCATGTCCCCTGCTTTCTCCAGGAAGGTGTCACAACTAAATAGCAAATATAGCTTCAACCAAGAGAAAAGCACTGAGACTAAACATAAAGTTAACTATAAAAATAACACCAAAGTGTGTAAATCGGAGGTAACAGAGGGATGAGAAGCGTTAAGTTTGTCCTCCATCATCCTCCACCTGTAGCAGCAGAACTACAGAGATAGCCGAGATGATCTTACTCTTTAAAATGAGGAATTCCAACACAGCATGTGAAATATTTTAGAGAAAGATACAGCTCTTGATACAACAACCTGGACAGCGTTGTGTTGCACAGAAACGTCTGAAAGGACTCCCCAGTTCTGTTACTGTCTGTGAGGATTTACGAGTACGGATGTATCTGGGTCGGTGTGCTGCTTCAATTTGCCAAGACTGTGACTTCAGAGAAAATGTCCATGAATGCTAAATGTCAAATGAAAGATGAAGAAACAGAAGAATTACTAAATATGCATGTAGTTTTAAACCGGAGGGAATAAACACCCAAGTCCGAGTCCTAGCCTTAACGTGACTGTAGGAGGGAGAAGTAAGTGTACAAGGTTTTGCAAAAGTCTGTCTACGTTGCATCCTTTTCGAAGACTCATCTTTCCTGCCTGGCCTATAGTGCTACAAGCTGTTTACTAGTATTGTCTGCTGGTGTTTGCTTTGCAAATGTGTCCAATATCATGTCAAATAGATTTGCTTCAAAGTATTTCAGCTTCCCAAGCTGCAATGTCTCTCTGGTGTGTTAGATAGACACTAAATAAAAAATTCACATGTAATTTTGCGCTACTCTCGGAAGAAAAATCCATATATGTCTTAACTGGAAAAAGGCTGTGGTCCACTGTATTTACAATTTCTATTCATTCTGCTTCTTTGAATGTGCTTTAAAAACACATTGGATTGGATTGAAGTAGAAAATGAAAGAAACAAAATTCATTTTTTTTCATGTTTTTTGTTGATTCTACTGAAACTTCTGCTAATTTGAACAGTTTCACTATTATTTTCATCGTTGTTGTTTTTCCTCTTATATCTTTAATGCCAGCTAAAACCTGTTAACCTGTTAATCATAATCAGATAATAAAATTGAACCTTAAATTATCATTTTAGACTCAATCCCTAACCTGCTCAAAAAGGAATCATCTGAACTCTAACAAAACTGACTCTGTTTCAACATTTAAATGTTGTATCTTGTTCTGAAGCTACTTTGGTTTAAAAGGTAAAATGTTAATTTAATCAGTGTTACTGAAAATATCCGCCAATATCCCAAAGTTAAAGTTAAAATAAACACACATAACGTAAATACATTTAAAAAATACTTTAAGGGCTCCAGAGAAAAATAATAAATAACGTTGTAACTCATTTGTCCTAGGTTTTAGGAAGGATCTGCCCTAGCTGTATGTGTTACCACATATCTAAGTGAACCTCTGAAAAAAGACCCTCAGTCTGATGAGGAGTATTGTATGTATAGTATGAATTTGTTTTTCTCCTTTTGAGTTTTTTGCTGGTGGAGAAGTTGCTGTCCTAGTAGAGCGTGCACAGCCTTTGAATTGACGCCTGACCCCGTTGCTGTTTTAGGTGACGGGTTATTTTACCGGTCCGAGGTGGATTAAGTTGGTTGTCGCCATCATGCCGACACGAAAAATCGGGTTTAAAAATACGAGCCGTCAAAGGGACAGTTCAATGTTTGCACAGCTTTGTGCCACTGTGAGTAAAAACGATCACGTTCTTGATCTTTTGACCTTTTCTGCCATTACTTCTAGCTGTGTCTTTATTCTCACTGTCTCTCACCTCTCCTCTGTACATGACTCAATTTCTGTGTTTTCTCGTACATTGAACATTACTTGTTTGCTTCCATTTCTTCCATAATAAATGTTTTTTCTACTGTACTAGACCATGTATTGAACTTCTGCAATACTTCATGTAAGGTATGACTCCTCCTCTCCTCTGCTTCTGAGGCTAAAAGAAACAAGAACATTTTCTGTAAAAGAAGGCTACAATTTTATAAATAAAGATATGAAATTTGTTGGTTTTCAGTAACCTTTGGCAAACGAGTTCAGATGCATATTTAGATTAATTCCTCCGTCTTTAACCTTCCTGTCTCACCCACATCACTCCGTCACCTTTCGATCTCACGTCCACAACCTCTTCCCGCTTCCTTCGCTCCTCTCCGCTCACACCCACACACCAAACGTATTATAGCTGACATTGTGGCATAAATATGGATTTATTTAACCTCTTGTAATGCTTTTCACACCGTCTGGATTCCCACTGACAGAAGCGTGACAATTATCTGCAAGAATATGCAAACGCATACAGCGCCTTGCAGGGGCATTTATCACTATTTGTTTAGATTTTTGTGGCGTTACAATCACAAACTTTGATGAGTTATACTGAGATGTTTTTGTGATGGACCGACCCAAAGTGGTGCATATTTAAGAAATGGAAAGAAGACGATTCTTCACTCTTATACCTCCGAATAAAAGCTAGATGTAAGCAGAAGCCAAAAAATTGTCTGATGTTCTCATAGAAAATGAATCCCCAGATCTTTCGAGTCACATCACAAAAACTACAGTTGACACCACACTAAACTAAAAGTTTCTATATGGTCCCACTTGTCCAACATGGTGGTGGTCACCATTCCCAAAGCAACCCAATAACTAAAGAAGAAGAATGTGGACGGAAGTTACAATGGCCGCCACCGTCTCTGAAGTCGTTTAGCAATGGCCGCCGACCGTATCGTCACAATATCGGAACAAGATGAAGGGAGCTGAGAAAAAAAGAAAGCTAAACTCGGCACTGCTTGCTTCAGACAGTGTTTACATCCAGATTCACCACGTCTGGCTTCTTCTGCAACACAATTATGAAAAAATTATGAAAACGAATGGATATGTATCCGGCTTAATACAATTCTGAGTTTTTGTGGGGTGGAGAGATGAGAACTGTGGGTACGTTGTTATGATCTTGTGAAGATACAGTTGCTATACAAATCTAAAATCAATCAACCAAATCAAATAATTTATTTATGCCAAATTAAAATCCATCCACAGGCGGCGGTCCCCAACATAAATGTTGTGCTGTTGTGTGATAGATTCTTATGTTCATGCGGGTCGCTTTGGGGTCGAGAAAGTTATCAATTTTTAAATCTGGAGTCTTTATCTGGCCCTTTAACAAAATAAGGATAGAAATTCAACAGGACTAATGTTCGTATACCTATCAGTTATTACGTTGTGATAAGTCAAAATTATCTATGTCTGACTGTGTACAACAGGGCTTTGAGCCAAGTTTTATCAGTAAATGATGCAAAAGCTCTCAGATATATTTAGATCATTTCAGAAACCGTGCGTATCAAATACGATACATATGGCAATAAAGGGTTAAGAATCGACATCAAGTTATCAAATCTGCCAGACAACCTCCATGTGCAAAGCTGGGGAAACCCTTTCTTATCACACACATGAATTAGTTTGTCTTGTTTTATCACGGCAGAACATTAATTTCAAAACTGCAAAGCGAATAAATCCATAAAGCTTAGCAAGGTTTTGTATGAGATTCCTGACAGTTTCCTTTGTAATTCAAGTCAGGCTTTCATTACTGATTTCATTCCCTGGTTACATCGCTGTCGCGATGTTAAAACGCGTCATAAGATGTTTCATATTTCACTGCCTTACTTAAACACACACACACATGAAACCAACCCTTGATTGGTCTCCTTTCAGATTTACACCCTGACTCATTACCCAGCGATGCTCCTTATATTTTATTCATGCTTTGCTCACTATTTGTCATTTTTACCTTCCTCTGTCTCTGTCTCCCAGGGTGTCCGTGTGCGACGAAGACAAGCTGACACATAATGAGTTCATCGGGGAGTCGAGGGTGGCCCTGCGCCGCGTGAAGCCGGACCAGACCAAACACTTTAACATCTGTCTGGAGCATCCACCTCCTGTGAGGAAGAGCGAGATTAAAAAAGCAGCAGGATGAGGAAGAGTGTGGGGAAAAACAGTATATGGGGAAATAAATGAGCGGGAGAGATGGAAATGACTGGAGGGACGCGTAAAAGCTTTCTGCGTGACTCATGAGCGTGGGAGTTTGAGTGAAGATGTAAAAACGGGGGCGATGGGGTGAAAAGAGAAAGTAGGAATTGTTTCCACGTCGTCGTCGAGGCCGGAAAACATCAATAGCTATCAGTCCACTCTGACGCGTCTCTCACACCTGGGTCTCTGTTTGTGAAGGAAGTGGCTGTCCTTAAAAGCCTCAGCTCATCCAAAGTTAGTTGCGTCTAAAAGTTAGCTCTGAGGACCAAACCTATATGCAACCCTGATCTCCTGAAATTATCCTTTTTTTTATTATGACACGTAGAGGAAAAACTAATTACGTGTGGGATTTTGGTATTCAAACATTTCCCGATGCAGTGACTAAAGCAGAGTTTTAATTAGTGTTAAGTCCCTTTTCGTTTCCCATCCAGGTAAACTCACTTCTTACTCCAATTTGTACAACTTTATTTAATCTGAAATATTCAGGCTCCCATCAAACAAAATATCACTTATGTAAATAAAATAATAATAACTTTTGAATTTTTATAGCATAAAATTTTCAGAGACTGATTAATATAAACTCAAACAAAAAATGTTTATTAGAGCAAACAGCATTTTTATTTTACTTTTTGTTGCCATGTATTTTGTTTTATATTTAATTTTATAGGGTCACAAAATATCTAGTGACTGTGTACTCAAAAAAAAAAGAGATTCAGTAATTTAATTTAATCTAGATACAGCAAAGGTTTCTAAAAAATGTTCCTGTTTTAGACTAAAATGTTAAGGGAATGTAAAGCTTGTGGACTAGACTTTTTCATTTTAGTTTAACCTGCCATAATTTAATTTTGCTTTTTTTAAATCTCGCATTTTCAATTTATTTCGAAGCAACTAGAAAGAATCAAAAACTTCATGATGAATTTTTGGGTTTTTAACTGGGGAAAATTAACACGATATGACCACTGATTCCTTTAACTCGCCAATTCATCCCTAAAAAACAAATTTTTAGACACAACTCCCTTAACAAGATGACCATCACAGACAGTCAGCATGACTTTTGACTAAATAACATGAACAATTATTGCCTTGAAACTCAGCAAAATGATCCGATGATTAAAATAAACTTGAGTTGGTTTTGTTTTGGTCACTGAGGTTAACTACTGTTAGCATTATGCTAAAAGTTAATTGGACTAAAATTTGTTTTCTCTACTTTCAGCGATCAAACACAAAACGAGTTTGTTCACAATTAGAGTTTGAACAGTGTTTGTGTCTCGTTTGAATGCTTTTATGTACAATAATTGGTTAAAATAAACATTTTGTAGGGTTCAGACCTTAAATTGAGTCTTGTTTTAAAAAACGAGAGTAGATGGGGAAAAACACCATCACCACTCAGGGGTCGAAGGTGCTGCAGAAAGGCCGTATGTGGACCCTTGGATTGAACAATGTGGCCCCTGATCATCATTATACTAAGGAAATTATTGAGGGAGTTACAAATGTTGAAATTCCATTGGAAAATTCAAAGCTTATTAAAACGGAAATATGCCTTTTTTATTTGCTTAGTGTTAGAACCATAAAAAATAAAGCAAGCCACAGAGCTAATAACATGTAAGTAATTACATTTATTCTTGAAACATGTTGCACATTTCATGAAGAATAGTCATATTTTACCCAGAAAGCACCAAACAGAGACATATTATTATTTATCTATAAGTGAATGTTTTGTATAAACAACATACATTACCAGTGAAAATACTGGGCTGCAGCCTAATCTAATCTAATATTAGCAACAGAATTTGAAAAAAACAAACAAACAAAAAAAAAACAATTCAACCCAAAACTGTTAGGAAAACTAACACCTTTAAATTTAATTTGCCAACATTTCCAGGTCTAAACAGATTCAGTGATCCTTTTTCCAAAAGAATTTTTAGTGAAAACAGGAGATTGGAAATTATTTAGTTTAAAAATATTTAAAAAAATCTGATCTAATGATCTATTTTACAAGTAAAAGCAAAGATACCTGTCTTTTCACTATACTGTATGTACAAGAGAATCTTCCTAAACGCTACAAACGAGGATCAAAGATTTGACCTAATTAGAACTACAACCATGTAAAAGACCTATTATTGAGAAACCATACTTTCTTTATGGAAAAATTAACCCTCACTGATTGTGAAGCTCTTCTATCTTTCATAAACTCACTTAAAATTGATGCCAAAAAAAAAAAGCCAAAAGATTAATGTTGTTTTTCAGAAAATGGAATAGATTCTCTTTTCAGTTTGATATTGACCCACTGACATGGTTTGTGCCTCTGTCAAAATAACAACCACAGAGAGAACGGCGTCTCCTCCCAAAGCAGGCAAATAACTTTTCTCGTGAAGACTAAATGTCAGCCGGGGTCGTGCGAGCGAAACGTGCGGTGAGGGATCAGAAAAATGACAGGTGAGGAGGAAGAGCGAGGGGGATTGGGGGTCATCAGAGGCTCAGCGGACAGCGAGAGAGATGAGAAACAAGTGGATTAAGAGAAATAAAAGGCGGTGCAGGGGGGCTGGTGTGTAAAACGAAGTGGGATGGTTTTTGCTCTTTGTGTGATTGAAGGCTCTCCTGGTATTAGATTATCCCTCTGAGGCTGGTGGCCACTCTGCCATCAAACAGCAAAGCCCTTCTGTCATCCTGCCAGCCAGACGCCGTTTCAGCCCTCTAACTTTTAAAAGTAGCTTCGCCTCTAGAGTGATAGATCCGTCCCCGTCTCCTCATCACTACTACTGTCGCCCTGTCACTTATAACCTCCCAACATTTATCTTCTTCTCTCGCTTTCGGCCTCCAGCTGCCCTCACCGACGGCGATGAGCACGGCCCTCCGAGGGATCTCCTGCTACCTGAGAGAGGTGAATCATTTGTTAAGTCCTCGGTTTGTGTTTGCTTCAGTGTGTGTTCCTCCCCGTCTGTCCAAACGTATCACAGCCTGAAGGTGTGAGCATCCGTCTGTGAACAGTTCGGGATTTCAATTACTCACCTAATCTGTCGACTTTTTCAACCATGTTTTCTTATGAATTTGCAGCAGAGCTGGTTCGACATCTTAACAGTGCAGGAAACTTTTCATTCATTGTTTTTACTTTGGTAATTTCAGCTCCTAGTGTAGGTGGTGAAAATCACCAAACTCTTAATGCTGCTGAATTTCTCTGGTGGACACAGACATTAAATAAAACCGAGGCGCTCTCTTGATTTCATCCGGCATCGTAAAAAAAGACAGTTGGAAAAACTGGAAGTGCGGCTGTAAGCACGTTTGAAGCGTCTGACTCTAAAAATAAACAAAATGCTGTTCTTTAAAAGCACAGGGAAGTTGGCTTGGGTTGATGTGGATAAAATCTAATGAAAGACATTCAGAACCAAAATCATAATATAGATTAATTTAGATCAAAAGTGTATTGTGCGTTGGAAGGGCCTAGTCAAAGTCCAGGAGAAGAATCTAGAAAACGGATGTCCCAATTAAAGCTAACTGAACCTGAGCTACTTTAGAAAGAGCAAAGAACAGAAATCTTAGTTTATAAACTTGCAGATATATTAGTATGTTTGTCGGTTGATGACGTTTGGTTATATTAGGACAAATTGTGAATATGTTTATTGGGTATTCATATGTCTGTAAGTCAGGGTACATAGTAGCCTCTTTATTAAACATTGCCAACACAATAAAATAAAATAATAAATATGTGCAAAACAATATAAAACTGTAGATTTCCAATTACATAACTCGGTTGAGCCAACCTCTGTGGAGGGTCATTTGCTGCTATAGTGCAGGATGGTGTTTTTATAATTAAATCCACATTCATTCCTTTCTTTAGATGTCTCACAAAATTAGCAAGAACACCATAGATGTTGGTCGCTTTGTTGCCTGCTTTAAAGGTTTCTTCCCTTTTAAAGCGGCAGTGACAAAAAAAAAAATCAAAACAAACAGCCCTGCAGAAAATCCAGCAGCAGCGTTAAGATGTCAAAACAAACCAAGCGCTTGGCTTTTGGAAGAGGCGAGCCAACAGCATGTTCCAGCTAAAGTCAGCACAACAAAATCACTTGCAGCAGAACTGTGTTTGGACTTCAGATTGCTTTCACATTTTTGTTGACTCTGCATGTGAAAACAGACACTGTAGACGGAGAGACAACAGGTTTTTTTTCTCGCCATCTAATATTAAATCAAATTGTACTTTTCAGCTTTTGTATATTTTGGCTTTTAACTGTTGAAAATTACCAAAATATCTAGAAAAGGTGTGCACACTAATCTGCTAATAGTGGACTTTTTCGGCGCACTTTGTTTCCATCAAATTCAATTTTAAAGCTCAAATGTATTACTGTAACAATTATCCTGAACCCAGAATGCATCAGGAAATAGTTTAAAATCTATTCTTGCTCTGTGTGCTTTCTGATCGCAGCCCTGCCGTCGTCAATTAGACAAAATCAATATTAGCAAACTTCAACAATTAAGCCTGCAAATATGAGTCAAAGGTCTGTTTATATCCTGTGGTGAAAGGTGTGCAGTATTTGAGGCTGGTCATGGGGATATTTTATGTCGTAAAACATTTCCTGTCTGTATGACTTTAGGGTTTTTAGAGCTTTCGAATTGGCTTCTGCTATATTTGACTTAGGCTTAGACTCAGACTTGTAATGTATTTATGCCTTGGGAAGACTCTCTCAAGAAATTCACGTTTCCAGCAGCTTACAGGGCAATAAAAGTGGATACAATGACTAGTGTTATTATGATTTTGCATTTGTTAGTTGTTGATCGTTTAGTGTTGTAACTGGATCATCACGTCAAACTTCAGTTTGAGTTTCAATAATTTAGAAACCCTGATATCAGTTTATGTGGTGCCACTGTTTTTCTTGATTATATCCTTGATTAGAAGAACTGTTAGGGCTTTTTGCCTAATAACTACTGGAGATAAGCAGCCGCTGCTCTGTCACCTTTTAAGTACAAGCAGGAGAGACAAAGGCCTTTGAGGCTATGGTTTAAAAAGCATATCTTACAAAAAAGACAAACAGCTTCATTAATAATCTTAGCAGGGCCTTTTGTTTCTCCTTTAGGAGTGCCACATACATTTGACCATTCGGATTTTGTTGATGAAAATAAATTGTATCTGTTTGTTCATACTACTAATTAAATGCGACCACCATCAGACTTCTTTGTGAACAGTTTTCGACCGCAAAGCGACCCGCTTCTGCAGAGCGTAGACGTCACCCAGCAGCGCCGCGTTTACATCAGTAAAAACGGACGCCGCCTCTGTGGACGGATGTTGAAGTTGATGAGCAACAAGGGGCAGACCGTATCGTCACAAGATTAGAACAAGATGAAGGAAGCTGAGAAATAAGAAAGCTCAATTCGGCACTGCTTGCTTCAGACATTGTTTCCGTCCATATTTACCACGTCTGGTTTCTTCTGATGCCTCATGGCTTTTAGGGATTGGTCTATGAATAAAAACCAAACTGTTACCAAAGTGTTTGACAACATGTGGGCTGGCAGGATAGATTCAAATTGACAGATAAAAGAAAGAGGTAGAAAAAACAGAGAGAGAGGGGAAGATGTTCTCCTGGGCCCGTGACTCACCCTACAGTAGCCTTCAGCACATATACATGTACGGTACTTATAGAAGAAATGCATGTTTTGCTCTCTGAGGATTCAACTCCCTGTGTCTGCAACATTTTTACCTGCTGTATCCGCTTTTTTCTTTCTGATTGTACAACTGCCTCCACTTTGTATCTCTAAATCTCTCATTAAGTTTTATCTCTACCAAATAGGTTAGTCAGCCTCAGCGATCAATATGCGACACTTCCGTCTTTTTCTGATTGTCACCACAGCCCACTACCTTCCTCATCATAATCCCTTCACTCTTTTCTTTCCGAGGGACTCGACGTCCATGCCAGCGGCTCATTCGCCATCTGTCAACTCGCAGTGAGTTGCTTTAAAAACCAGCAATTAGAGAGGATGGCTTGCACCAAGTAGCTGGTAGTACAACGGCGCAGACCTTCACAGATCGATAGAGTGAAACTCATTAGGCAGGTGAAAAACAAACAGGGAGCCAGCTGGAAACAGGGACAAATGAACGGGAAGGAGGGAAAATTTGTCTGCTGCGGACGGAGAGGACAACGTGAGACTCAGTAGACAAATGAAGCAACCTTGAATCTGCTAAAAGATGTGAAGTTTTACTTCAGTCTGATTAATGAAGCTGTGAGGACTTCACGGTCCTCTGGTTTGAGCTCGGTTATTAAATCCAAGACCGACTGTCTGTCTTTCCTTGGATCATTAGATCAGAACGCATCAGCTGCTTTCATTTGGATGAAGATTGCTCCCATAACTTTATTATGGCCTAAAAGTAAAAACTACAGGACAGCCCTGCTAACGAACCAGTTCCAGTCCACCAATCCAGAGCTTTTTAAGGCGCCTGAGGCCAAACATTCATTGTTAAGTTTGTAAAAGCTCCCTATGTTCCCTAGTCAGCTAATGGCTTTTTTATGTCATGTGGCATCTTATGCAGGTTCAATATATCAAATCAAATCAAAAATACTTTCTAAAGGGAAATTGAAAACAGTTTTGACTTCCAATGCTTAAGCTTGTTCAAATTGTTATTGTAGATGCTGATGGCTGTGGGCAGGAAGGTTCGTCTGTAGTTGGCCGGTATTAGCGTAAATCTATCAGTCTATGACTAAAGACACTCGGTTGTTGAATAACAGTATCATGAAGAGGATGCTCAGGGTAATTTTCCAGTCCCTCCAGAAACATATTTTTTTGGGTTGCATTTGGTCCTGATTTCTGCGATGAAAATGCAGGAAAGTGCAAAAATATGCCAAAACGTGTGAAGAGCTGGTGTTACAAACCTGAGTTAATGAGTTTATCCGGCTATGAAATTTCAGGCTGTTATCAAAAATGACAGGGATTTATTATATTTTCTTAAAAAAGACCAAATGTTTGGAGTAAAGAGGCACAGAAAGCCTAAAGTCTTCTTTTGATTCAAAAAGTTTGAGGATATCCAAAACTGAACTTAATTTAGACAATCAAACAAAGTCTGTACAGAATCTTTGGGTTTAGATATTAAAGCTATGAAAGTCATCGACACCAAAATAAAAATAAAGATTATCCTTCTTGGAAATGATGGTAGAAAACATTACAAGAAGACAAGCGACACAAGGATGGAGCCTTGGGGCACCCCAGAAGTAAGCAGGGCTTAGGGTGGGGTAAAAGGACCTAGCTGCACAGGAAATCAACGATCCGTCTAGTAGGAACGGAACCAAGGGAGAGCAGAGTCTGTAATTCCTACCGACTGCTCAAGTCGTGCTAAAAGTGTTAATGGGAGCTGTTAAATCAAGAAACATCTGCATAGCAGGGTTTCCCGAGTCAACAGTCACCATTATATCTTTAAAAAACTCTGAGCAGTACTGTCTCTGCGCTGAGATGGTTTAAAGCCAGGCTGACCTTTAAAATGTCAATTAATATGTCACTTGCACTCCGAATTTTGATTGCTGCTATGTCCGAAGTACTATATTGTAGATTCCGTGTCAATATTGTATAGTCTGTGGAGTCAAATCACATTTCTCGTATAGTTCTTTAGAATTTATAATGTATTATATATTTGCATTCCGATCCTCAATGCTGCTATGTCCGAAGTCCCAAATTGTGGATTCTGTGTCCATATTGTAGATTTTGTGTAGCTCAAATCCTATTTCTCGCATAGTTATTATATTCTTATATTTTATTACAATATTTAAAATTGCTATCAGGGTGTAAACTGGACCGGGGGATTAGAATTTCGTCCCACCTCATGTACCACATGTGATGTGATGACAAATAAAGATTCCTTGATTCCTTGATTCCTTGATTCCTTGAAACTTCTCCTAGACATCAATGGCTACTAGAAAGAAAAACCACTTTCTCTAAAACTTTGGATATACACTGCAGTTTAGAAATGGGCCTGAAGTGAGAAAGCACAGTTATATTCTCTGTTTAGGGTCCACGTTTGTACCTAGTGACCAACTAGTTAAAGAAAAACCCAAATGTTTCCAAAACAAATGATTACATGTTGTTTGCCAAAATATTCCTTGACAGTCCGGGTCTCAAAGAAAAAGCAGTCTTATTATGTAAAGGGATTGCACCCTGCCAAAGTTTAAAAAAAACATTCATGTCCATGATGAGTGTCGGTAAACAAGTGTGTCAAACTGTCCTTCCTCTCCTCTCCTTCAGTGGGAAACAGAGCAGCAGAGAAGTCTGGAGGAGAGGGGTCGTCTGCTACTCTGCCTTCAGTTCTTCCCCCCGAGCGACGACAGTGACTTGAAGGACGAGGCCAAGGAGAGGACTCGGGGTGGACTTTGCGTTGGCGTCAAACGCTGCGCCCACCTGGCAGCAATGGACGTCAACGGCTTCTCTGACCCCTACGTTAAAACGTAGGTCTAACATTTTTTACGTCCTGTTAAATTAAGAAATGGAAACAGCATTACTGCCCTAATCCTCCTCATTTGTATCTGAAAGTTTTCCTGCGACACCCAGGCTACCTTAGTGATTTGTTAGGAAAAAAAAGTAACAGTAGTTCTATTTGTAGTTAAACTTCGCCGCTTCATGATTCATATTCCATCTCAGATCAATGTTGTGACAAGCTGTTAACTGGAAGAGGCCGACTCAGTGCAGACCAGTCATCTGGCTCGCTATTTGGCATTTGTCAGGTTTCTACACTTGCCCAACATGTTCACCGACTGAATCCTTGATGTCTCTTATCCCACACATGCACCATGTTACAAGATGAATGGCATGGTTTATTTAACCTTTTTTTCCCCCTACTGCTGCATATCCTTATAAAATGTAAAGAAACAAGGAAACCATTAGTCTTTCAGGTTTTGTTAAACCACCTGAATGCAGCCTTTTTATTTCCATTTGCATCTAAACTATTAAATCCTTACAGTAAAAAGATGAAATCTGTAAAATATCTGTTTTGTTGTTTGAAACAAAAAGACACAAAATTGTACTTTTGGTGGCTACCAGATTTGATTCAGCCTTTTATAAGCATGTTAAGTATTTTTTTTCAGCAAACGTTTACTGTTATGACCTTTGGGAAATGTGGTTCATGGCCAAACTTAAGGTTTTCCTTACATTCTAGACGAATCTTAGACCACCTTTACACAGCAGGTCTAAATGCTATGAGAATGTCACTATCACTATTTGTTATCACTATGACTACTGCAAAGCCGTCCTAACAGGTCTTCCAGCCTGTGCTGTGAGACCGCTACAGATGATCCAGAATGCTGCAGCTCGCTTGGTTTTCAACCAGCCAAAACGAGCACATGTCACACCCCTCGTTCACTGAACTCCACTGGCTTCCCTTAGCTGCTCACATCAAACTCAAATCACTAATGCTGGCATACAGAGTGTTTGACAGACCGGCGCCCATTTACCTCAACATCCTCTTAAAGCCTATGTCAACTCCCGCCTGCTCAGTACCTCCAAAGAGCGTCAACTAACACGTAGTTTAATGTTTAACCCTCTTTTGTAAGTCGCTCTGGATAAAAGCGTCTGCTAAATGCATAAATTAGACTTCTGTTTGAAAGGTTTACGACCCCCAAGCGGCTCGAATGCGCAGAAGGACATAGATGTCAAACAGCAACACAATGTTTGCACAAAACAAACCCCAGGGCATGACCAAGCCGCTACCATGCTTCTCTTTTGACATGATGTTTTATTCAGTGTATGCTTCATACAGTTGTGAGCAGATGGATCAGAGTTTTCTTGTTGCATTCGAATTATTAGCGACGTACCTCAAGGAGTTTAGGCATGAAACCATTTAGTGAGTCCTAAAGTAGAAATCTATAATCTCTGTAATGTTGGTTTTGTCACATTTTTTTTTGTCAGTCACGAAATTTTGACTGAAGATGTAAGTTTCTGATGTGAAGCCACTGCCATTAAATTAAATTTATTTAAGGTGTTCTCCGTAATGCAACATATGAAATATTTGTCTGGTACCTACGTTCACTCTTATACAGATTTCTATTCAAGAAATTGGCTGATTGAAATTGAATTTAATGACATAACTCTTTAAAAAAAACTGTTTCATTTGATTATTTTACCACTACTTCTGCAATTAATCTATTCAGAGGAATTAATTATTTTAGGTGCTAAAGCCTGAGATGGCTTAATCTACAATATATGTCTAGTTGTTGTTTTTAATCCCAATTATTTTGCCTTCCTGGGCTGGTGAATATAAGACATGCAACTGAAATTGATGCACTGACAGTTCACACCCATTTCAGGATGAACTGTGTCGTCTGCTCCACCTCATCACCTCCATACTCGTGTTAGGTCTTATGAGACACTAAAGACGCTAGATCACATTTTGTGGGTGATTTTGAGTGATAGAGATATTAAGGTAATTCCAGTGAGGCTAAGGGTGACAAGTATCTATTTTATAGAAGGTGATGTTGGTGTCGTAAGGTCCTCTGGAGTTTCATTACTCACTGGGAACAGAAAGATATTGTTTTCTGTAACACCAGGGAGGACAGGAAGGTCCGTGAGTTGAATTATGCAACTTGACAGAATGTGTTCAAAAGAGATAAAGAAATCTACCTGTGTTGTAACGGAGGAGGGATTTCTGTTATGTTCATGTTTTATGTAGGTTTCAACTACAAAGATTGATAAAGTCACATCCATAATAAGTGAAAAACGAGCATGAAAAACCCCTCTTTTCAACAAAAGAAAGCCGTTAGCTTTTATCTACATGACAATAAGTAGTTTATGGTATCTTAAAATAAGATACCATGAAGTAATTGTATCTAGACTAAGTCCTTATGCTTGTGATCAAAGAAGTTTATTTGACCTATTTTATAACTTGTACACATTTGTGGACACAAAAGCTCATCTTCCAACATAAAATGTATTTAAATTTCTGTCCGGATAAATACTTAAATATGTTTAGGCTGTTATCAGCTGAGGTTTGGATCACAATTCTTTGATCTTAGAAGGTAATATGATATAAAAGCACAGTCATCCTTGTCTGCAAGTACTGTAAACAACGGCAATGACAACATCTACAGCCCCCATAGTCAAATAACGGCCCCCAGGCCTTTTGTGGTCCTTTGGGTATCTATTAATGGCCCACGAGCTGTTTTGAAATTTGCTTCAAAAAGAAAACTGGAAAGCGAAAACAGTTCCAGTTCCAACCAGAGCGGACAGAAAGGTTTTCGTTCTTTCTACCACCGTCCATCACTCGCCCTCTGTGCTTAATATGTCAAGAAACTGTCGCGGCAGTAAAAATAAGGAATGTGAAGCGACGCTACGAATCAAAACGCAAACATTTTGAAGAGACATTTCCCCAAAACTCCGAGATCAGAACAACAAAATTAAATGCTCTTAAAGCATCATATCAAACATCCAACAGAATCCTCCACACTGGCCAAAGAAACAAGAGGCCATTTCTCCCATTAAAGGGGACATGTGAGAAATGGGAAATAGTTCTTGAGATTTGTTTGGTAAACAAAGCACCAGAAATGGGATCTTGAACAGGTTTATGTCTGGTTTTATTTCGTTTTTTATTTTAATACATGCCCAAATTAAAATTATATTTGTATTTTAGGTAAAAATGTTTTTAATAAAAAGGAAATGTTACTTATAAAATATGTTATTAATGTTATACATATGTTATATTGTTATGGTACGTTATCATACACGGTCCCAATAAATGGCCCCTTAAGTCACTGAAAAAAAAAATAATGTGTCCCCTCATCATTTCTATTTGAGTACCCCTGCTCTATAGTCTTTTTGCAACAAATTCATTTTGCTGAAACACAAATACAATCTAAAAATTAACCTAAGAAAAGTTCTAAACATTTTTTTAAAATTGTGTCGAGTTGAAAAACCAAACATAAAAATATTAAAGTATTTTCCTTTTGGCTCTTTGTTTTGTAAATATTGACACAAAATTATCATTTTAAATACTTTGTTCCCATGTCTAATTATTTTCCACAGGCAAATATGTTAAAATTGGGTCATACGTGGAAAGCACTGTGAACACTGTGAGGATTAGTGCTCAGAAATCTGCATGCCACATAATTATCATATTTTAAAGTAACAGTCGTATCGTCTTAGATTATTTAGGCACTTCCTTTCACTGATGTGAATGTGAGCTTTGTGATATCTTCCAGAACAAAAGACCAGAATGTTTCCTTGCTTGCCCCACTGTTTTCGCTATTTCCTTCAATCTCGTCAAGTTTTTTCTCACCACCTTCTCAACATCACCCAAACCCACTTATCTTTCTCTCACCCATCTGATACACTGTACATCAAATCATGCAGCTACTTTCACTTTAGATGCATGCACACATCTTTGCCCTTTGGCGGAAGCTTCTTCCCAGATGCTTTGTTGTGTCTGAGCATACGCGTTCTGGGCTGTCGGTGGTGGGTGGAAAGCAAATGTGAATAGTGATTTTGCCTTGCTCCTTCCAGCTGGCTTAAAAATATCCTGCGAATCTAATGACAGCCTGCAAACCGGTGCTGTTTGCAAGTCTCTGCTTTGTCGCTTATCTGTCCTCACTTTGGGTTTTATATGTTTGGGATTTTTTTTTATTTAAAACCATGCTAAATTAATCTGGGTTAAGTTTTTTATTTTTTAGAATTGGTTGTTTTTCAGTATTATGTTAGAGGAGATAGTTCCTATAGTCTAACATTATTTAACATTACTACAAAAGACCATGAAACTTAAAAGTAATATATCCAACATTTGTGTCCCTTTAAATTTTACATAAACTTGACCTAAATGTGCCATTTGTGGTATTTTGCTTAAAGCTAATTTCTGTCACTTTATATCTTTAAAGAATCATAGAAGCCAGTATAGGTTTGGAAAATGTTTGTAACTCAAAAATGTAAGTCGTTCACCAGTTTATCTCATTAAATGATGCATTATTAGTACCATTATCACTTTATCCTTGTTAATTACTTATATAGTGTTTGGAGTTTGTTATATTGAATTTTTGTTGTGACTGGAAATGTTTCTAAAGCGCTACATTTTACCACAATCACTGATCTGACAGCTCTTTTACAGGGGTCAGGTATATTTAAAAAAAATTAAGACAAAGGTCTTAGTGAAAAATTTATCAGATCTATAACAAAATAGCAAATTTGCTTAGTTTGGCTTAATTTAATTTACCAAAAGGGAGAGTTAGCCTGGATTTGCCTAACTTACTGCTTCCACGTGTAGCTACTTCGGTATTCAATATGTTAAAACTGTTAATTAAATCTTTATTTTTTTATCTTTAATTGTGGCAAAATTATCGGGTTAAAATATATTAAAAGTATAAAATTTAAAGCAGGCTTTTTATAATCTGGCTTCCCACCAAAGAAGTAATTTACAGTAAAATGCCGAAGCACTCATTAATCACAGCATAATTACTTTTTCTTTTTATTAATTCCTTCTGACCTTTATTCCTAGTATTGGCTGGTTTCCTTTAACAACAATCTGTCTATCGGTGCATTCTCACACTAATCTGATGGAAAGAATCAGACATGACCTTGTTGCGTCTGTTTGCAGATATCTAAAGCCAGATGTTCAGAAGAAATCCAAGCACAAAACAGCAGTCATAAAAAAGACCCTTAACCCAGAGTTTAACGAGGTAATGTAATATTTTTGTGTCTATATATATATATATATATATATATATATATATATATATATATATATATATATATATATATATATATATATATATATATATATATATATATATATATATATAT
>JAVLVB010000507.1:290860-317397 GCA_032876305.1 Orestias chungarensis | reverse complement strand
TGTATGCTGTTTTTTTTCAAATTTTTATCTGTATATATCTTACTTTATATTCAGAGTTAGCTTTTTATCATCTTCCGCCAAATAAACAAGCATTTAGTGACCTTCTGACCTCTTTGTTCACCCCCAGGAGTTCTTCTATGAGATCTCCTTCCCAGAGTTAGCCAGTAAGACGCTAGAGGTCACAGTGTGGGACTACGACCTGGGAAAGTCTAATGACTTCATAGGTGAGTTTATTACAAATCCAAAGACAGTTTATAATACGTTTATGTTGTTTTTGATTATATTACTTTGAGTCTCTCTGAGTCTCTCCGGTATCCTCGTGTAACACAGCAGATGTTGCCCAAGATAATTTAGGATGTTCTGAATTAGCTACTAACCACAGTGGAGAACTGTGTGTAATTTGTGTGGTTTAGTCACCAAAAGGGTGTCGGTTTGTTTAAAACTACCACAGGCTACTTGGACTAGGTAGGCGTCAGTGATAACATTTATTTGGGTTGTTCTATTTTAAAAAACAGAAAGATCTGTTTCTACTTTCTCAAACATGTTACGCTAGGATTTCTAAATCAGTCATTGTAGACAAATTCTTTAATTTCCATGTCAAATTCAATTAAAATTCAAACATTAAATGTTGTCATAAATCACATTATCAGTGTTTCTTTGTTGTAAACGCTGACACTGCTGAGACGATGTCCTGTAGCCGTCTGTATTGCTGCAGATATGATTATACCCCTGTAGAATCTGTTGTTGTAGAACAGTCTGGTGAAAAAAATGCTCAGGGTTTTCATAATGTTCTTTATTTTATGAATAATCTTTATTTGCCTATGATCTCCAGGATAGTTGAGCATCCAGCTTGTTAGCTAACTCCTTTGCAAAAAGTGAAATATTATTAACTGTAATCGTTAAATTAAGCAACCACAATGTACAATTATGCCACAGCAGAGTAGGTAAAGATTAATGTATAAAAACAGCTTCTTTAAGGCGTTCAGTGTTAGGAAACAATGGTTTAGGTGTTGGTTCTGCAGGTGTTGAATGATGCTCGTGCTCCGGTTCTAAATTTGCACACATATCTTATTGCGGATGAATATATTCATGTGATGCTATATAACTAATAGTGAAGGCCCATGGACACTTGCAGAGGGCCAGTGGGGATCAATTCATGGTTTGCAATCTGTCAGCGAATGTGACAGGAGGAACCTGACATATTAATATTTAATTTCCACTTTTTCCATTTAAGCTCTGCAGCCTTTACTTTTTCACATTTTCAGACTTTAAATCAGGAGTCGGCACTGTCAGCCATTGACTTTTTTACATAAACCACATAATTGTTTCATGCATGAACAGTTTTAACATCAGTCGGGATCAGCAAAAATATTAATAGGACTAATTAAAGAAAGGAATCAGCGTATTTAATTGCCTTTAAAAAAATAACTCAGACATTCAGTGCAGATCCACATATACACCCTGACATACATGAATAAAACATTTTTTTACAAACTTGTTATTGAAATATGAAGTAAAATTTATCTCCCTGTTGGCTGATAAGACAAAAACTCTGTGAATTTCACTGGCTTTGCTATTACAACCCTGTTTGTTGAGATAAGGTTTACCGATCAGTTTTGCCCCGTCTTTATGTCAATAAACTTGACATTTATGATGCAAACTGCATGTAAAATAAGAAACAAAAACTTGCTACTGAAAGGCTACCATGCTAACGACCGTCATAACTTTTTAAACAAGACATACCAGTTCATGTTGTTTCACACAACGTATCCCACCTCGCTTTTTAAACACTGCGTTTGTGCTCTTATCAGGAGGAGTCTCCTTCGGTTGCCACTCGCAGGGAGACGCTCTTCAACACTGGATCGACTGCCTGAAAAACAAGGGCACGAAGGTGGAGCGCTGGCACACGCTGACCAATGAGCTGCCCGGCTCCACCCTGCAGGAGTGAACAGGGCCTCATCTTCTTGCGGTCCTGGACTGGGGGACGTTTCATCGCATGCTCTGAAGATTTTCTGCATGACCGTGATGGATTCGTATCCTGCCTAGTTTGTGTCGGAACTGAAAGCAGCAGCACTCTAATATTTGATCTAGACGGACCCAATTTAAAATATTCACAGGCGTTCGAGCCTCCTCTGAGAACTTAGAGGACTCCAAACTGATCTGATCTGATTGAACAAGAAACAACAGAAATCCTCGATGCATGTGCGACCAGGGGGAGGATTTTAATTATTCTGCAGTTTGACTTCCATGTAGGGTCCCTCATGTCAGCTTTGCTTGCTTTTTATTAAAATCTGTGAGTTATTTTCATTAACTCCTGACATTAAATCTTGACGTTAATGTCCTCTGTCTTGGAATGACATCTTCTTTGTTCCCTGATGCTTCGAGAGATTTTCAAGTGGTCTAAATCCTGTCGAACGTTCCCCCGTCTATTGATCTGCCTGCAGATGGCCCGATCTGATAGAATAATTGGCTCTTTTAAAGTCAGTGGTCCATGTGAGTCGTTTGCATGTTTGATGTTGCTAGAGCCGGCCCTTGCATGGTGTTTTACGTAAAAGGACTTTTATTCCAACTCACTTTTCGACAACAACAGTTGTTCAATGTGTCACCTCTGATATTCTTTGTCAGGTTCATATCATGACAATGGGAGGGAAGGTAATCGAACCAAGTGGAGATTTCACTACCAGAGGGAGAAAAGCAGATGTTGAGGAGTGCTATAAGTACCTTGGAGTACCACATGCAAATGAAAAACCATGAAGAAGACAAATGGGAAGCAGCTACGCCCAAATACCTGCAAGTTCTCAGTTTAATGGCACGAACAAGGTCTGGACTATCAACAGCTTTGCCACTAATCAGATACCCTGCTGGGATAATAAGCTGGCCAGTGCTAGGAAATGCAATCTACTCTCTACCCACTGTGGATTCCACCCTAAATCCAGTATCCGCAGGCTAGACACTAAGCGCACAGATGGTGGTAGAGGTTTATTGAGCATTATAGCCACCATCCAAGACTAAACACCCCAGCTGCAAGAATACACCAGTAAGTCTGCCTCGAGGGATGAAGCGCTCAGTGAATGTCTCAGAAAATAAAAGCTATCTACCAGTGTCTCAGTGTGAGATACTGGTTAGAACCAAGTGGCTGGTATACTCTACAGAAACATCTGAGTATGAACTGGAGACCCCCATGTCAGATTGGCAATCACTTCCCAAGGTAGTGGAGCATGGCCAAACTAAGATCCAGTAGGATTTACTGGCAGGACTCAGGCAGAAGAGCCAAGCTGGAAATGAAGAGCCCCCAAAGGGAACAGCAGAGGAGTGATGCAGTAAATGACATTATCAGTCCATGTGTTACACAAAATCAGTGATGACTTGTTTAAAACATAACAGTGTTGTGTGGTAACTCTGTATTTGACTGAGCTGGAGCTTTTATCTATTGTGAATGGAGCTATTAATACTAACAACAATGTCGGTGGTGTTTCTGTGTAAATGCATTTGGTGTTTTTAACTGTTTTGAATATTTGTCTCTTTGGAAAGTGAGCATAATTGTTCTTTGTTGTTTATAAAACATTTATTTATAAAGAACTGGTTGCAAAGCAGCCTCTGTGAACCTCTGATGTTTATGCACAGCCCAGTGGCAACTCAATATAGCTAAATACTGCCACTTAGCCTCCTGGACCTGCAACTGCAGACTCTTCTCTAACTAAGGTGAGCAGAACCATGCCTCCTTTCTAAATACAAAAAGAAACAGAATAAATTGCACCATATATGGAAATATTATGCATAATTATCCCCATGTTCATTGGCATTTCTTGTAATAATGTCTAAAAGTTAAATAAATAAGTTTTGTATTACAGGGGGGGGTGTAATTTCACATCCAAACATACCTTTTAAATTCCAGCCTTTAATTTTGGTAGGTTTACAATCCCTGGATAAAGGAATACATCTTTAAAACAAGGAACCACATTTGCTACAAATCCTAAAAAATAACGGTAACTGAAACCCACTAATAAACATTTATTAATTTATTTTAAGTTTAATAAATAGTTAATGATTTCTGGGTGTGTAAATATAACGTGACACAAACGCTATGTCGTCTTAGCCACTCTAAAAAATCAGAAACACAAGAAAACATGTGACTCAAATAACTGCTACAAGAAAAAAAAAGATTCCTGCCTAAATTTGTCGTAGTGAAAGTTAAACTGCTGCAGTTTTGTTTTAGTTTAATATAATGCTGCTGCAATAGAAGAAGCATTTATTCAAAGCATTTCCATGCACTGTTGATAGGGTTGTAGTTGCACCTTTTGTTTGTCTTAGAGTTTAAAGGATCTCTTAAATCGTAGTCAATCATTCTGAGTGATAATTTCTAGAGTTGTGCTGCTCACGGTTTTTGCTCTGTCAGTTCTGATTCGTCTTTTTTTGGATGAGGTGATGCATGTTTGGAAAATTATTCTCTCTGGAAGAATTGATGCGCTTTCTTTTTTTACTTTCAGACAAATATGATGCGTAACTGGAAACATGATATTCTTTTCACAACTTGGAGAAGTTGACTAGTATCTAATTCGCTAAAATGGTACCCGACCTATGACCCCAAAAGGAGGATTCATGAATTCAGAGCAGAACCAGAGAGGGAAGAAGGAAAAATCATGTTTTTCTATTTATCAACGACTCCAAGATCTCTCTTTCTAACCATACGACCAGACAAGAGATCTATTGAGGAGTGGCAAAAGCAAATGAGATGGATTATCTATGCTTGCCAACAACAATTAATTCACCTGAGACATCTTACTCTGGGATTTTGTCTTTGCTGCCTAGAAGGTGTTAACAAGTCACGTTAATGGAAGACCAGAGATTCCTCCTGCCCACAGCATCAGATTCCACATCATCTCCTTGAAAATACCATTCAGCCGCCATTTCTCTTTTTTTCCCGTGACATCACGTGATGAAGCGCTTTGTTTGAGCTCTTTCCTTTGAAAACATCGTTAGTTGTGCCTCCATTGATCTCAGATCTTGAGAATTGCTCGTAGAAATACATTAAGATTAATCTAGTTTTCACCAAATTGTTTATAGGCTTATAAATCAAGCTGGATGTATACAACAGGTTTTAGAAGAGATATGGATTATTTAAGCTATGACAACATTTAATTTTGAGCTTGGATGAATTAAATTACCAAGTTTAATTACCTATAGATAATAATCAGGATTCAGAATCAGCAGCATAAAAAAATCACTCTGTCACTTACTGTAGACTTTAAGGATCTCCCAATAATATTACTTTCATGATTAAAGTAAGAAGGGGACATTTTAATAAATCTTGTATTATTAAAAAATACATTTGGCATTTGGGAGGGTGTTTAATTATGTAGGTGTTCATTGTTGTTTTATGTGTTTGGCTCAAAACAAAAGCATACCCAACTCCACAGAGGGTCAAAAATAAACTCCCAGACTAACACACACCACACACACATCAAACAAGCTAATTAAATTGAATTAGGAGGATAATCCATACATTTCCAACAGGACTGAAAACATTCTAAAAGGCCATTCCAGATTAATGTTGTTTTATTTACTGTTAAGTCAGATGCAACGTGTTTTTGGGGTTGTTGGCCTGCTTTATTTCCGGACTTGTCTGGCTTTCTAACCCAGATAAAACGCTGCTGCTCCAATAAAGAAGAAGAAAAAACAACAACAAAAATACCTTAAACCCTGACTGAAGCCAAATAGCTTCAAGAGAAAGGTGTTATTGTCAGACGAGACACAATCACAGTAAGACCACAGTACGAACTTTTAACCATGGTGGCTCCAGCATCATGCTTAGGTGTTTTGCTGCTATGGTTAGTTTTGCTTCACAGAAAGCAACTGAAATGTCAAAAATGGTAAACTACAGCTAGTTAAGTCAAGTCAAGTTTATTTTTATAGCACATTTCAGCAGCAAGTCAGTTCAAAGCGCTTTATATAATAAAAATATTCACATTTTATCATTAATATCACGAAAAACTGGCAGCATGTTACAGAAGCGTTTCATATTGTTATCAAATCAAGTCAACAAGAGCAATAAATACTCCCTTTTATTACTAGTCAAAGTATTAATTAAAACAACTTTTAACAAGTTGGTTTTTAGAACTTAATGTTTAATGTGTTTCTTCCAGATAAAAACTGAACACTGCTTCTCCATGTTTGGTCCTGGTTCTGTTGAGTAAACTGGGATCAGATATGCTACGTGGTCTTGATACGAGAGCGGCTATAATAACTCTTCGAACAAGCTTAAACATTGAAAGTCACAACAACATTAAATTTCACTTAAGGATTAATAAAATGTTTTTGATCTGATCTATCCTGCTTCTTAGAAAGTAATCACATTGATTATTGATGAAAGACATGGTTTAAGCTTTCTCATTTTCTCTTTTGTCTTAATTTTGCTCTGAATCCAAAGCGCCTTGTTTTTAAGTCTTTTGGGATTCAAGGATGCAGTTGAGGTATTTATTCCAGCTTGTGTGATATAATTGTTCATCTGCAGTTAATTTTTCCGTCTTTCAAAACTGGAGAGAATATGTGTCCAAAAAAAGTATATATATAAGTATACATAGGCAAAATTAAAATAACTTTCACCACAATCATGGAGTACTAAACATTAATGGAATCAGCCTAGTTACATAAGAGTTGTAATTTTCACATTTTAGGGCCACTTTCTCCATGTTTTAGGTCAGTGCCTATGAAGAGCTTGACTGATTGATCTGTAATTTGTCTGAATTTATGCCAAACCTGATATTAAATTAAGTTTAGCTGGTCTCATATCAGCTCAGCTGGTTGTTTCTGACAGGGCAGGTCACAGATCAGTGTCAGTGCCTCATACTGTTTATGTAGAAACACTGCTGGTCACCATTGTCTGGCAGCGAGAGTCACCGAGAGCTGACTGACCGAATCAGGCGCAGAGTCAGGGATGCTGAGACAGACGCTCAGTTTAAATTATAAAGGAGGGAGCGGAGTCTGCAGGACATGCCAGGCTCGTTTCAGCAGCACAGTTTGTGATTATTTGGCGTTTTTCCTCAGCCTCCTGAGAGGGGAAACAGGCTTTGTGCGAAATAAGAGAAGGGTGCTGATGTTTCACCCCAGTCACCGTTTATTCCTGGCCGACTTCATCACAGAGGATCTGTCCTTTACAGCTGCTTCAAAATGTGCAATTAATCATGTTAGAAGGCCTTATGAGATATAAATATTAACAGTTATATGCTTATATTAACCAAATATCTGTGGAAACCTTAGAGGGAATCTTCTGGTAAGCTTCTCTCAAACAATGAATTCACAACCAAAGCTGTTGGGAAAATCCAGGATTGCGTTGCCTGAAGGATGAACTTAGACTGAGAACAGAAACATCTTCAGCTAGTCCCTGGAAACAAAAACGAAATGTTAACAGAGGGAAGAACGTCAATGATAAAAAGCTTTTCCAGATATAAAAGTGACTAAGTGTTCAGATCCTGGGAATTTGTATTCTTGAAATTTAGAATTTTTTAAGCTTTTCAATAAGCAAATTTTATTTTTTTATTTTTTTAGGCATAAAAATCAGAAAATCATTCAAACCATGTTTACAATTTAATCCCCAAAGATGATTACCGGACAAACTGCTTTAGATACCAACTTATTAAGATAAAAACTTCACTGAATGTATCCCACAGTGGAATAAAATGTTTTAGCTTCTGTTATCAAAGCTCTGCAAACATTTGTCGTCTGTTGACTGTGAGCAGGAATGATCTCCTGTAGCAGTCTGTATCACAAAATTTTTTGATGATCCTCTAACCAAAGACATTAAACCAAAGACACATTTTCAACTGATCACTTGTGGTCTTATTTAAGGTTTGTATTGTTTATTAGTGCCTCACAATTGTAACCCCCGATTTTTTGTTATAGTTGCCGTCTTATTAAACACCTAAAACACCAAAAAGGAAAAAAATCATTCCAGCTTCTAAAGCCAAAGAGAATATTTGTCCAAAATTGTAATATTTCTGCCAGAGATGGAGGAATTATTATTTTTACAAAAGAAACTGCATATAACAATTATAACAAATGGGACTCTGACCCTTCAAAGAGATTTTAAAGTTCTAATTACATGTTATGTTATAACCATAAATCTCGATTCAAACAAATACAAATCAATAAATTAAACATTGATGTAAGATTGAATATCCTTACAGAGGTACAGAAAAGCAATTCCACTTTTCATATAAGTTGTTTTATGCTATGCATGGAGCCATTATATTCCAATCATAAATACATCATAAACTTATACAATACGATATACAATAAACTTTCTGATGTATTCACTTATTTAATTATTTAAACACAATTTCACAACATTCCTTAAAATAAAGCATAAACTGGTTAAATTACATTCCACATGTAATTAGTTAAGACGAACCTGCTTGTTTGTCACATTAATTTAAAACTACACGATGTTTTCCTCCAGATCTACATCAGCATCCTAACATCAGTCCCTTCCAGTTGCAGTAAATAGACGCCGCTCACAGACTAAATTAGGTCAGCGTCTTCTCAGCATATTGATGTCATCCCCAGAATCTGTGCAGTACATATGGAGCAACACTCAGCCTGATGAACACGCAGCTTGTGCTGCCCTCTGTTGCGCGCGTTCAGGTTTGACCTTTACACATGTGGCTGCTTTGTTAAATAACATTTTAAAAACGCTCTTTTAATTTGTGTCTTGTTAGACTAGTTACAAGCAAAACTAATTTCCGTAGTTATTCTGTTTTGATGTGATTCCTAATTGTATCGCCGGGGAGACCCCAAATTATGCTTGAATGTATTAAAAAAGATCCCAAAAATGACATTTAATTTTAATTAGCACAGTATGGAGAGTCAAATTAATGATGATTATGTCAAATTAAGCAGGTCTTGTTTTGGGTTACTTACTTTCTGCCTCATTGGATGGTTAGAACATCATCACAGCAGATAAAAAGGTAGAACAAATTGTTGATATTATTTATGGACTCCTCTATATAACTCTAAAACATGCTCTTTTTGTATTGCAATAAACAGCAACGTGTTTCTTTAGAAAAATAACAATATCTAGGTTATTATTAGTTTTTAGGTTCTCTCTTGTTATATATGGTTATAAATCTATATTTGGGGGGAAAGCAGTAGAAAAAATTCTGTACCTTTTTTGACTGTTTTCCTGAAATCACATCAAACTGCTGTCACATGCAGTTGAGACACCTGGTAATGTATTTTTTTTTACATCTTTTAGCTGTATATGAAATACTGTGCAATTTCCAGCTCTCTAGCCTTGCACCAGGAAAGTGAAAACATGTATGTTACATTATATAAATTACACGTGCTAAATGTTACAAATGCCTTTACTGTATTTTTTGTGCACTGCAAGCATCTGTGTAACCCAAAAACAAATACCTTGTATGTGTGAGCATACTTGGCCAATAAAGCCTGATTCTGATTCTGATTATGGTAACTGGTGAATCTATATGTATTTAGGAGGGTGTTCATGGCTGTTTAACCTACCTATCTCTGTGTTTCCCTGCAGATTCAAGCAGTGAAGAGCCCAATGATGGATGAGTTTAGGACATGTACTGCCTAACTGTCGCAATACTTTAATTGAAATTACGGTATTAGTTATAGTAAAGAACCACAAAACAACTTTCACCCGAGCAAAAAGGTTATAGCTACAGGCAGCATAATTTATGAGACCTTAAAGTCTGTCTTTACATAGTTTGATTTATTCCTTTTTTTATTTCTTATCTGCTTTCTTGCAGTAAGTGTCTCTCCCTAAAAGGATAATGATGAATGACTTAGTATTACTATGTAACTCCAAAACTAGTAGGAAATTAACTTGATAAAAACAACATAATACAGGCAGAAACTTCAAGCTCTAAATTCACATAGCAGGCATATGTGGAGGCATTTAATTAAAGGTATGAACAACCACACAACAAAATAAGGTTTGGGCATCAACACTTCCTGTGTCAAACTACTTTCCCAAGCTGCTTGGAATTTACAAAGTATTTTTCTACAACTTTTTAGTAACCTAACTGGGGTTTTCAATGGTACTTTGTTTGTAGGATCTAAAAATCAAAATCAAATCTGCAGTAAACCAACCTGGCAAGTTCCTTTACTGCTATTTCTTAGAAATTCTAGTAAAGTTTTTGCTAGTTTCCAAGAAAGTACTTGGTTGGTTAAGAGACAGTAACAAATAAGTTTATGTGCTTTCATTAAAGGTCCCAGAAAGAACCCAGTATATTAAGAATGAGATGCGTACATTTTCTAAGTAATCAACATGTTCTGTAAAAGGTCTTCCTGTTATGCTATATTATACAGTGCTACGTATATGCCTTAAACAACTCATTCAAATTAGCTATTCTTTTAAGGTGGATGAGTATTTTTCGTGATCCAGATTAAATAAAAACAATTTCCTCACCCACAAATATTTATCCTATCATTAATTCACAATGTAACGACAGGTATGTTTCTCTCTCCAAAGAAAGTAAGTAGAACTGACACCAGACTGACATCGGAGCAATCGTGATTCATCCAAACGATGCCAAATTGAATCAGCTCTCTGTGTTTGTCTGTTTGTTTTTTTGTTTGTTTGTTTGTTTGTTTGTTTGTTTGCTTGTTTGTTTGTTTGTTTGTTTGTTTGTTTGTTTGTGACCTAGCTGTTTAATCTCTGATCCAATTTCTGCAACTGAATGTAACTATGTTTGGTGTACTGATCTACATCCAGTAAGTACGAGAAAACTATAAAATCAGCTGAGTGCAAAGGAAAATGCCTTTGAGTGTCAAAATGTTAAAACTGGCTGATGGAGGAATTGCTGTTGTCAGATGCTAGAGGAGCTGTTTTATTTCTGTCAGTATTGAGGTTTTTTAGCTCTTAATCGACAAAAAAAACAACCCTGGACAGGTCACCAGTCCATTCACAGCAACACAGAAAAACACAGGACAGACAAATATGCTCAAGGTTTTCACTTAGTCGTTCATAAATAATAATAAACAAATATTATTATTATTAATAATAATTAGAATAATGATTGAACTACCTTCCATCATACAGGTAGCCTTTTGGTAACATTTTGGTAGCCTTTCAACTGTAAACCAGGGAATTTCTAGAACATTAGCATGAAGGTGGTTAGCTTTATTTTTCTAGAACATTAGCATGAAGGTGGTTAGCTTTATTTTTCTAGAACATTAGCATGAAGATGGTTAGCTTTATTTTTCTAGAACATTAGCATGAAGGTGGTTAGATTTATTTTTCTAGAACATTAGCATGAAGGTGGTTAGCTTTATTTTTCTAGAACATTAGCATGAAGATGGTTAGCTTTATTTTTCTAGAACATTAGCATGAAGGTGGTTAGCTTTATTTTTCTAGAACATTAGCATGAAGGTGGTTAGCTTTATTTTTCTAGAACATTAGCATGAAGATGGTTAGCTTTATTTTTCTAGAACATTAGCATGAAGGTGGTTAGATTTATTTTTCTAGAACAATAGCATGAAGGTGGTTAGCTTTATTTTTCTAGAACATTAGCATGAAGGTGGTTAGCTTTATTTTTCTAGAACATTAGCATGAAGGTGGTTAGCTTTATTTTTCTAGAACATTAGCATGAAGGTGGTTAGCTTTATTTTTCTAGAACATTAGCATGAAGGTGGTTAGCTTTATTTTCTTCAGTAATGCACACTTGCTAGATGTATTTGGGGTTGTGAGGAAAGAAGAAATAATAACTTTTATATACTCAGTAAATACTACTTTGGTCTTAGGATGCACTCTAAAGTGTTTGTTTAGAATTTAGGGCTTATTAGCAAACATTAGCATACAAACATTACCGTTTTTTTTCCAAGTTAGCTTCTTTCATTAGTATAGAAGTGACTTCTACATCTTAGCCTGCTTTTGCTATGAAAGTAAGATCTAAAAACTGAAAACATACCAGCAGTTTTTAAATTTAATGTCTACATTTTTTTTAGAGCGATATGTTCTTAGTTGTAATGTTATTGTAAATGTTACTGTGAATTGTAACAGTGTTTAAAAATAAAAAGCAAGTTAGCATGCTAACTGCCAGAGCTACATAATAAGCTCAGGAGGAGCATTTTGTTAAAACTATAACATTTTTGAAAATAACAGAATATAAAACTTTTCATATCATATTCTACATCTCATTACACTGACAAATATTTTTGTTTTATTCAAAAGTATCTAAGTAAACCTAAACTTTTTCATTTTAAAAGGCAAGAAAGCTTCGTAGTTCAACAAAATAATGCTTGTTTGTTTATTTTTGCACTCAGTTAAACGTTTCGATAAGCTAACAAAATAAGCTGTTTTGCAGTAGCTTCTCTCATTTCCTGTTAATATTGATTAAAACTATCACCAAATTAAAACACTGTATTTTCTAATCATCTGTTTAACTAAAAAGAATGAAGCAGTACAATATTTGTTTTTAGCAATTTAAGGATTAGCATTATAATGTTTCCCCTGTAATGTAAAAAGTGTGTGGTTGGCACAGAAAAAAAAAAACACCAATTGTGTATGTAATTATATACATATATGTATATATATATATATATATATATATATATATATATATATATATATATATATATATATATATATATATATATATATATATATATATATATATACACACACACAAATAGTATTCGGCCCACTTGAAATCAACAAGTGCGAAACAATCGTGAAGTGGAACGACATTCATTGGATATTTGAAACTCTTTTTTAGAAATAAAATACTGAAAAGTGTGGCTTGCAATATTATTTGGCTTCTTTACTTTCAGTGCAGCAAACTCACTCCAGAGGTTCAGTGAGGATCTCTGATGGATCCAATGTTGTCCCAAATGACTGATGATGATTAAAAAAAATCCACCTGTGTGTAATCAAGTCTTCTCTGTTATAGTCTCAGGGTTCTGATTAAACCGCAGAACACAACATGAAGACCAAGGAACACACCAGGCAGGTCCGTGTTGTGGAGAAGTTTAAAGCTGGGTTTAGATACAAAAAGATTTATCTCCAACAAGACAGTGATCCAAAACATAAAGCCAAACCTACAATGGAATGGCTCACAAATAAACACATCCAGGTGTTGGAATGGTCAAGTCAAAGTCCAGACCTGAATCACATCGAGAATCTGAAAGAGCTGAAGACTGCTGTTCACAAACGCTGTCCGTGCAACCTCACTGACCTCGGGCTGTTCTGCAAGGATGGGCAAAAACTTCAGTCTCTCGATGTGCAAAACTGATAGAGACAAACCCCAAGAGACTTGCAGCTGTAATCGCAGCCAAAAGTGGCGCTACAAAGTGCTGATGCAAGGGGGCCGGAAAAAAAAAGTTTGAAGTATCCAATAAATTTCATTCCACTTCACGACTGTGTCCCACTTGTTGTTGATTTTTCACAAAAAATGTAAATGTTCAATGTTTATGTTTGAAGCCTGAAATGTGGCAAAGGATTTAAAAGTTTAAGAGGGCACAATACGTTTGCAAGGCACTATGTATGTATGTATATATATATATATTTATATATATATATATATATATATATATATATATATATGCACATGTTAAGCAGTTAATATTTTCACTTTCACTAAAGGTACAACGGTGTCTTTGAAAACATTTATTAATACTCTGTATATTGTTCAGGGATGCACAAAACAACAAAGTTGTTAACATTAAAGTAACATTTATATGTCTAAACTCCACTCCTCTGAACCAGCAGTTGAAACCAAGACCTTCTCGCTGAGGAAGGGCAACAACTGCTTCACTGCTTCTACAGTAGATTTAGTAAATACTAATGTCAAGATTGTTTTGTTTTCCATCTCCAGATGTTTTATGCCCGTTAGTAGACTTTTAAAATAATGAGAAAGGAAAGTTTCCAGTCCCATTCGCTGTGGGTTTAAGGGTTGTTGTTTTTTTTAACTTGGGAAAAATAATGATGGATAGTATTGCTTTGATTCTTGCTAAAGTTAGTTCTCATTATGGACCATCACCGTGTTTTCCTGGCTCAGGGCTGCTTCCTTCAGCATTTAGTTCTTCCTGCTGTATCTGAATAAAAAAACAAGGCGCGTTAGATCGCTGCACTTAAACACTGATACAGTACAGAGAGATGGACTGATACTCCACTGATACTCCTACCACCCACTGTCTTTAGTCTGGAGTGCAAAACTGCAAAAGAAAATTTGTTCTTAGCTGTATAAACTATATAAATAAACAAATTATAGACAGGTTGTGTGTATCATAAAATAAATCTTTTCTTGTTATATTCCTTTTAAATTTCGTAGTATTCTGCATCCATTTTGCAATTTTCCTCCATTGACTGGCAATCAAATTGGATTTTTATTGAATTCATTGCCATTTTAATTTCACTTTAATCACTTGTTTTAAAATTCCCTTAATGTCTATACTGTATTGTTGTCCACTGTGCAATTATACACTATGATTTTTGACACTGTGGACTTGCAGCAAGAAGCCCCCAGGGTACGAATCCTGGTTTGAGGTATTTCTGCATGTTCTTTGTGCAGGAGGGATTCACTCAAGGTACTCCAGCCTTTTAAAATAGTCAAAAAACGTGAACAATTTAGTCTAAAATGCCTTTACTTATGCTCTGTATGTCTGTCCTGTGTTGACCTGTGAAGGACTGTCTAGCTGTGCTTGGTGTCACCCAGTAACTGCTGGAGACAAGCATCCTAACAAGACTGCACAAAATCATTTAAAAGGAACAAAATCCATGGTGCTTCTAATTTGTTATTGTCCAATGCTTGGATAATTACCCTACAAACAGATAAAGGCATTTAATTTCCAATTATGGAAACTATGTATATATCACATATGCTAAGGAATGACTATCATAATTACATTAAAAAAAAGACAAAATATCTTATGCTAAAACACTCCTATCATAAACTTTAAAAAAAAAACTCCTTTTGTTTCTAAGGGACAAAGGTGGAGCATAATATGAAGGAACCCCCCAAGGGCTGAAGCAAAAAATCTCCATCTGGGCTGTTGCTGCTTCTTCTGTTGCTAAAACAACAGCGAAAATGTTCTCACATGCATTGTGTCTTTATTATGAATGTGTTACAGAAGAATAATATTCCAGATACACCAGCTTTTCTTATTAATTATCATCAACGTACATGAATCAAAATCAATAACATGCGAATAGCCACAAAGATTATAGAACCCTGCCGGGAACACGAGGACTTCCAAGAGGCTGGTTACATAATGTTAACTTATTTTAACTACAGAAATATCTCACTGTTTAGATTCATATCTACAGATACACACAGTTGATTAAAATTTAAATTATATTGTAAGGAAAGCTGTAATAATAGTACAGAAAACTTAAGAATCAAAAAAAGAAGAAAGTACCCGATTGTTGGAATCACAGTGAGGAATTACAGGTAGATAAAGGCTAATAGTTAATTAAAAGCACAGGACATGATAATATAACAAAGAAGGCTCTACTGCTAAATTTCTCACCCACAGAAACATTTCCCAGTGAACATTTTATGAATTAGCCTTTTAAAAGAGGGGCTATACGTGTAAAAGTAACAGATCCAGGATAAAAAAGAAATAAAAATCAGCTATTGGCCGCTTTATTAAAAGGATAGGAACGCTACAGTAAGTCTGGTTTTAAAGCACATTTGGATAGAAACTGAGGTTACAGCTGCATCTCCGGCGACAATTACGAGCGATCAAGGTTTGTTAACCAAATAGCGAAGCCCACACAAGACAAACAGTTCAGCTTTCACAGGGAGGCTGTGCAGGCTTTGTGGGCATCGTAGCTCTGTGTGAAAAGGAGCTTTTATAAACATTGTACAAAAAGACGATGCAGTTTAACTGGACTGGATTTTTCCTACAGTGTTATGTTTCTTTTCCCCCATATTAGGAGCCCAGCTCACAGTGGTCAGTGGTGTAGAGCAGGAACAGATTAAAGTAGCAGAAGAGCAAAAACACATTTCATGTTCTTGTCCAGAGTTTTGTGTTTTTTATGTTGATATATTAAAAAAAAACTTTAAAAAAGCAACAGGAAGCTTTCCTTTGAGTTGGCACATATTTTCCTTGCAGTGACGACTGTGACTTCTGTTCGAGGCTTTACATAATCCTTCCCGATTCGTCGCCCATAGCAGGTCCAGACTAGCTTCCCCTCCCTTCATCCTCTCACCACCCATATGCTTAGGCTCAAACACAACATGTTGGGCTTTATTTTTAATTTATATGAAGTGGAGTCACAGAAAACAAAAATAATCCAGCGTGGTTTCTCTCTGACGAGTTCTCCAGTTCTGAAACTGCTGCAGTGTAAATCCTTATGGCGGATTTAACAGGCGAGCTGGTGCGTCTTGTCGGTGCAGTGGAGGGCGGACTTGGCAGACATTTTAGTTGGGATTGATGCAGTAGAGCCAGTAAACACTTCCTCTGGATTCCCTGTGTTTATTAGTCCCAGGTAGAGAGGGGCTTCAAAATCGTTCAGTGTTTGTTGGCCAGGAGAGAAAAAGACTCGTTCGTCTCCATCTGAGATCAGACGGACCACTTCCTCCCCCCACTAGATACAGAGAGCAGCAGCATTCGGATCATTTGGACTTCTTCCACAACAATTAAGGAACTGTATACAGATTAGAGAAGTATAAATAAAAGCTTGGTGTGTTTGTCACTTGTCTGGGTAATGACTAGGCGGTAAAGGTGGTGCAGGTGTGAGGCCAGATGTTCAGTTTCCTTATCCGGTTTCATCCTGGGATGAAACTCAGGTTTTCACATTTACTAAAACAAAAAGAGAAGAAAATGAAAGCGTGTTAGTCAGAGCAGTGTACTCCGCAGACTTCATCTGGATACATCAAATTTCACTGAACAAAGAGGACGGTTACAGAACGAGGGGAAAAACAAGGGTCTGCCGAGTCCAAGAGGATTTAAAACTCAACAATCGCTCCCCGAGTCGTGGAGCTAATTAGAACATAGCGAGCTTTAATGAGACCCAGCAGGCCGAGTCTGGTCACAGAGGGGAAGAGAAAAATCTCTTTAAACTTGACATATATGGGAAAAATACAGAGATATTAATTCAGATTCACTTTCAGGTACTCAGTATCTCTCACGGTTTAGAAAGCCATGTTAATGATGTGTGAAAATCATTAAGATAAATTATCAGTTTAGTCTGCAAGCATAATTCAACGCTGATTTATTTAATTTTTTTAAAGTATTCATTAAATGAAATAGATTTATATAGTAGGAAAAAGGTTTTAGGTAATGAATGAATGAATTTCACCAGAAATATTAAATATCATATTCAGTAAATTTGAATAGTTAGTAGACACTGGTTTGTCAGATTTAAATAAAAATAACCCTACGCTATTAAAGACACTATTTATGTATTCAAATCTTTTATTTTGGGCAGATTAAATATTCTGAAGCAGAAAATCCTAACAAAAACAAAGCATCAGTTTGTTCGTGATTAATCAATAAAATGTATTTCACTTAGTGGTTACTAAAATAAATTAACCTTTTGGAATGATGGTGTAATTTATTTTAATATGTTTGCTTCACTACAGCTTTTAATAAAACAAGCATCACTTCCCAGGTGTAAAAGCAAATTAGCAAAAACTCTTCTTCTAGGCCACTAATTTTCAAAATCGAAAAACAGAAGAGAAGATGTGATTAAAGTAAAACAACAGAATTCAATCATCGTTCATACTTAGCACCAAAACATTTCATATAAAATGGGGTACAAACATGATGCGACAGCATTCGAAGAAGGAAAAGAGAACGTAAAAAATGGCTTTAATCAGAAAATTTCAACAGGAAAATTAAAATTATAAGTGTGAGAAAATAAGGATGGATGATATACCAGCACTAACATCGATGTGCTTGTATCAATATATTTAAAATAGTTTGGTTAGTGAACTGGATCGATATGAAGAAGTGATATTTATTTGCATGTTTTTTCTGTTTGTATCTCCGGGTTTGGTTATGAAGTCTCTTTTTGGTCATGTGAAAGTGATGATATAGGATGCAAGGATTGTGGGATGTTTACCTGAAGCAAAGAGAGGATAACGTTTTCCCTTAATATGTTAAAAAGATATGAAACATTTATTATATTATATATAATATAACAACAACTGTAATACCTGATACCAATATAAGACCAGATTTTCATATTAGTGCATTTCTATTAGTGCATACCTATTTAGACAGTAGGTTAGCTACTCTTTCTTACAGGAAAATGTAGGTAAGCTTATGGTTTATTCCACTATTAAATCAACTTTCATAGGTTCAAGGTTAGATTTCTCTTAATATTTTAGCATTAGATGATGATGCTGCTGCAACAGAAGAGACATTTTATTTTAAGGGTTTTTACACATCTTCACCAGGGAGGGAAACACTCTAAAGCACTAAGCCCCAAATCTATGCAAGTGACAGACAGGATCACTAATCCGTTCTCAGACTGTTTTTTATTTGAGATGTACAGTCGTTCATGTCGTGAGCCGTTTAACAACTCACTCACACACCAGTGTACATGGGAACAAGACGTCACGGTTCGTACAAGCAAACAGGAAAAGGCGTGAAACAGACAATGAAGTATACTACTGGCAGACCGAGGCATGCGGTCGGTCACAGCTGCACATGTCCTCTGGAAATGGAGCCGTGATGTGCAAACAGATTGTAGAAGCATTAGAGATTAGGGTCAGATTATGATCTATATGGTGGATGACCCGGTAGGGGAATAAATAGGATATAGAGGAGTGGATCTGTAGTTCACAAATACACAGAGGATAGAGAGGCGTAGTTAGGGGTTAAAGGTCAGATTTGGGACACTCACTGGCCAGGTTGACAACGCAGGCGATGATAATGACCGTCCCTCCCACTAGGGACACAATGGACAGCATCTTGGCGACACGTCCAAGACGTACGGCGCCATCCAGGTTCCCCTGCTCCAAGCTGTTCTTTGCCTAAAAAGAAAAGGAAAACCAAACAGTTTAGCCGCCGTTCGTGCCGTTCAAACAACGGCCGCTTTTACCATAACTGAGTAGACGAAGCCAACGATGTTGATGGGCCACACAGGACAGAAGCAGGCTAGCACGGACAGCAGGAGGTAGTCTTTGACCTTGGTCCGGTCGAGGGGGGGGTTGGTGGCGATGCTGGAGTGACGGGAAAGCGAAGGCCTGGGTGAAAAGGCGGTGTAGCCGATGGAGCTCGCCCTGCTGCCCTTCCTGCTTTTGCCGTGATGAGGGTAGGAGATCGAGTGCTGTCTTGTGGGAGGGGAGGAAATCACGGGAGAGGTGCTCTCTGCGGGTCCCGGGTGGATCCCGTTACCTTCACGTGAAACGTGACAAGGACAAGCAAAACAGTCAGCATGAGTATCTGTGTGTGTGTGTGTGTGTGTGTGTGTGTGTGTGTGTGTGTGTGTGTGTGTGTGTGTGTGTGTGTGCTCTCTCTGGGGAGCCACTCCATGCAGAGGGATATGACTTTCCCTGAGCTTGCTGAGTAAGCAAGCATACAGCCCAGCCTCCACCCACCCCACTGCCTCCAGATGAGGTCAAACCTACCGTTCTTCAGTTTCTCGTTGATGACTATCACAAGCTCTCCTTTGGATTTGCTGCGGGGAGGCCTCGTGTCGGTCGCGCTGCTGCAGCTGTGCTCTTCCCTTGGCGACCCACATGGCGCCAAGATTGGCGCCGGGCTATAAACGGTGCCGTCTTGATCCACGAGCGACGGCTGTTCCATGTTTGGCCAAACGGCAGGAGCTGGATTCACGTTAACAGCCATGCTGACAAAGTTAGGCCTCTGATTGTGGTCTGGTCCTGTTGCTTTCTCTTGTTAAACCTGACAAATTAAAAAACAGTCGGTTAAAAATGGCTATTTAATTTCCTTTTGGGATAAAGTATTTTTGATTTGATTTGATTGTTATGGCCTCCCACAATTTTGGGAGTTCAAATTGCAGCTTTTCTAGCTTCCTGTAAAACATAGCTGTGCTCCACTCCAACACTATATCAGAGGAAACATAAAATAGCTTTATGAATGGTTAGAAATGATTGACATGCGGAAAAGCTCAACCAATCTAAACTTTTCAGGTTTCAGACCACTATTCTTCCAGTATGACACAGAAGTTAGCTGCAATGCAAATATTAAAAAGAGCTTCAAATAAACTCAGGAATTATGGAATTATCATTTAATAAAACCTGTAAATGGATCGGAAGCAATACCAAAATTTATGGAGTGATGGCTTTTTTAAATGGGACCTTTTCTAGCTTCCTGTAAAACATAGTTGTGCCACAATGTTGACACTTAACCCGAAGAAGCAAGAAAGAAAGTGCTTTATAAATAGAAATGGTTGGTAAATGGAAGTCCTCAAGCAATCCCACAACTTTTAAAGCAATGGCTGACTGGAGTTTACAGCTGCACCAGGTTAACATTAAATCCAAAGTAGCAGCTAAAGCTACGTAAACATTAAGAACTGACTGGCATTCGGAAAAGCTCAACCAATGTCAAAACCTTTAAAGCAATGACTGATTACAATTTGTGTGACTTTTCTAGCTTCTAGTAGGAGTTTACTGTGCAGCAGTGAGATCACCAAACCTAAAGAAGGAGAACGTAGCTTTAGTTATATTCAAGAATTGCCGCCATAAAGAAAAGCTCAAATGCATCGCTAACCATCCCAGAATTTACAGACGTTTTAATTGGCAGGACTCTGATTCTGTTTATAATTAAGCCTAAAGCTCAAAATATTGGAGCTCAGAATAAAAATCAAACCCCATTCAGTTTGCTATTGGTGTTGGAATAGTAAAGCGGTGTTTAAAAATAAAAGCCATTAACATTGTCCTCTCCCTTTTGTATGCTCCAACACAAAATAAACATGGCTACCTGTAAGATGACTACATATTTTATAGTTCAAATGCCTGATGCACTTTAATATGGATTTTTTTTAAACAATGTTAGGGGTTAACTAGAGGTCCTGGATTGCCCACTTTGCAAATAACAGCTGATGGCGTCATTTCGCACCACACCTGGTTATTTCAGCCTCAGCACGGATTTCCTCTATTTCAGATATTGATAAAAAAGAATAATAATAAAATTTTAAATAATCACCTAAC
Source organism: Orestias chungarensis (assembly GCA_032876305.1). Classification (NCBI taxonomy): domain Eukaryota; kingdom Metazoa; phylum Chordata; class Actinopteri; order Cyprinodontiformes; family Cyprinodontidae; genus Orestias; species Orestias chungarensis. The sequence continues at coordinate 296,305 of JAVLVB010000507.1, read as the reverse complement.
AAGCTAATTTTCAGCTAATAATTTGAAGCTACGTCCAACAGAAATAAATAAATAGAAGAGCTGACGTATAAAAAGGGAAATGCGTTGTATGGAAAATGAGTGGCGACCATATTGGATGACAAACTGAAAACGCTTTTCAGAACCACCGAAACCACCATTAACACTCATGATCACTTTTTGGCTTTACCATTCCTAGTTTCCATCATTTAGGCCAGCCTTGAAATGTGCAACACAAAAACCTGACTCATAGCAACTAGCTATGCTCAAATAAAAAAACAAGTTTATGTTTTTGAAATAAATTTATTAAGGAATTCCTGTTATTTAGCAGGAACTTGGAGGCATCCTGCCCATTGCTGCCCAAGCTAATGCATATGCGGAATATACGTACTCTTACTAAACTAAACAAAGGCCCCATTTATGACTTTATACATAGCATATACATTTGCTCCTGATAAGAAATACAATAATCCAGCTACACTCATGATATGACTTTATTTACAGGTGGCTTCCAGCTTTTTGCACACTAGGATCACAGCAAAGTGTCAGCAGGTCACTTATTTTGAGGCGCGTCTTTGTGTTGCCTCCACTGCTCTGGTCGAATCGGCATCGATTCCTCAGTAGTCACCACGTTTCAGTTTCAGAACGAGGGCTGAGCAGCCAGACTGGGACCGCGGTTCTAACCACGTTTTAATTACGAATGCTCTCAATTTTCTTTCAGAGAAGATTAATCAGGAAGCAGTTTAAGCTGCTGTAGGGTGAACATGGTTTAGGATAATCTATGTAGTTCTCCCTTTTCTTAGTATTATAGATGTGGATTTCTGAAATGTTCATCTTTTTTTAAAATCTTCATCTAAAAAGGGAAATAAAAGCAATGCAAAAAATGAAATCAAATATGCCTTTTATACAAAATAAACAGCTGTATCGAGTGTATTTTACATGCTTTGTAGGTTCTTCTTAACACTGCTCTGCTGGCGAGGCTTGTAATCATTCAAGGGTGGAAAAATAATACATTCAGCCTCCATTTTACTTCCTGTTTCCCAATTTAATGTCCAACAAACCTTAAGATCTATCCTTTTAAGTACATTTACAATTTAAAAATGCAAGGTGATAATTATAATCTTGTTTTGACATCTTTTATTCACTTCCTTTTTTGATGGTCATTTGTAATCATTAAAAATACACAAGTGATTCATTATAAAGGAGGCAGGAAATGTGCTCACAGCATATTGACATTGCCTGGCTTGTTGAGACGAGAAATAAAGCAAGTCACAATGAAATGGGGTGGTTTGGGGGTGGGGGTGTACAAAGGCATGGCAGATGGGAGGTTTCTCTCAGATCTGGCAGCCAGTCTTTGTGCAGGTGTGTACACAACTAGCCAACATATGGTGGCTGTTGCTAAAGCGATGAGAGACGACAGCAAAAGAGGTTAAGGACAAAGGAAAAATACAGATGTAAGAGGCAGGAAGGGAGGCTGCTCCGTAATTAGCTGCTGATTTGTATTCAGAGGATGATGGCTGACGCTGAACTGCAGTAATAAGCAAATGGGGTGACAAATGTTTCATTGCATTCATGCGGATTAGACTTTTCCCTTCCAAGACTAAAACAGGCAAACATGAAAACTGACCTTTATTGCAATGCCTTCCTCCCTACAGCCGGGTCGTCCCTGGATTTGGCATCTCGGGAGCAGAAAATCTCAGGCGGAGGCTGAACTGAATCAAAAGAAGCAGCCAAACATCTCCTGCAAACCTGGTTTATCCCAGATTGAGGGGATTTGTTTTAGAAGGCGATGCTTGGAAATGATGCTGCATGGAGAGTGCCTGGTTGGGGGTGGAGGTTTGATGTATCCTCGCTCTAGCGCAGTGAGCAGCGATGGATGGAGTCGCCTGGGTGATGGGAGTGTGGGTGGATCAGGGAGGAGGAGTGTGGGTTTTGGTGTGAAATGAAAAGTGAAATCCACCAGGCTACGTGCAAAAAGAACGGTGGGGGCTGAAACCAGAGGAGGAAAGGAAAAAAAAACACATATAATATTTATCTGCTAAAAAAAGAAGAAGCTTTCCCATAGAGGTTAGCAGCGTCGAGAGAGACAGAAACCACCGAGCAGGATGAGACGCGACATCCCATAAATACAAATGAATTCACAAACACTGTTTAGGTGAAGGGTTTTTTTTTTTAATTAAAAATGCGCTCAATTGCCACCACCAGGGGAAAAGATGTTATTACAAAAATATTACAAAAAAAAAAGATAAAAGAAAAAAAAAAGTCACAAAAATTCATATACATTAAAAAATGTGAGTTGGTGCAGAAATCATTTCCCCATGGCGCTCAGGATGTTAGCCTGCAAAAGAGAAGATGAACATGATCGGAGCACGGGCATCTTAAAACAAATCTAAACGTTTAATAAAGTTTAATTACTCAGTAAGTGTTTCACTTAAATTTCCAAAAAAGTACTGATCAGATTTAATTTGTGAACATGGGGGGGAAAATTCAGATATTTCAAAAGGACAAAAATTGAAGGAAAATAAATCAATAAATTAAGGATGAATAAACTAATTTCCAAAAATTCCTTAAAAAAGTGCAAAAGACTTCCAAACAATATGCAGTTTTCTATGCATTCACTTAAGACTCGGATACAAAACGAGATAATTCAACACGTCTAAAAATCTGCTTTGTCATTTTAACATAAATTAAAATTACATCGTTTGTGTGAGTCTGCTGCATCGTTGGTTGGTTTTATGTTCAGTTGAGCAACCGGGGTTAAACTGTAAAAATCATACATTTTATACAGTTTCATCATTTTAAAATAAAGTCACTGAAGTAAAACAAAACCTAACTGCGAGAAACTGGGTTAGGATTATATTTTAGTTTGAACTTGGCACATTTTATAGTAATGTATCAATTTTTTTGTTAAGTTTTCCAGCGTACTGAGATCCTTATTAAATGCATTGTTTGTTTTCCACGGGGGCTGCAACTACAAATTATTTTCATAAGCGATTAATCTGTCTATTTTTTACAATTATTCGCTTGTTATCAATTTTATGCAGCATTTACTTTCTCATATAACCAATAAAAACTAATTTTCAGGAAGAAAAGGGAAAAATATAAGAAGTCTATGCCATTCACTGTTATTTATTTAACTTTGTTTAAAGTAACAAATGATCTCAGCATTGTCAAATATTTGTTCATTTTTAGGCAAAAATCAAAATGAGGTAGAATTCCATAAAACTTATGGAGTGTTCAGCATATCAACAATAATCTCAGCCCTTATTATGCTGTACATTTAAATTCATATTTTATTTGATCTTTATTGTGAATGTTCTGACTAAGTTGGACATTATTGTTACTAATAATCTGAACTTGTGTCTACAAAGTTAGTAAGTGATAGACATTGCTGGGGGTGAACATCTTATTCCACATGTATTCCTTTATTGTCTGTTTTTTTCTGCACACCTGCAACTCTATATTATTACTGAATTTATTACCAGCATTTAGCGCATTTATTTCCTTATTAGCTATCGTTTATTTTATCGCGGTGTCTCTTCCTCTCCAACATGTTTTCGTCTAAATTAGACCGTTTAAAGACTTTTGTACATTTTCGCGCTCCGCCATCTTGCAGAGGGCAAATGTGTTTATGCCGCCTTAGCCAAGCGCTAGCAAAACAAGGCTAACGATTGGCTGATTTCTTCTTCTGGTCCATTGGTAGATCGCAGTGTTAGGTACCTCATTACTGCCATATATTGACCGTAGATATAACAGATTGTGTAAAACGTGTTTATAAAGCAACAAATAGATGACCATTTTAATAATCAATTTTATTGATTAGTTGTTTCAGCTCCCTTTCCCACCATTTAACAATGTTTTCATGAGCAGTGAATCTTCTAATTTCCTTACATCTTAGATAAAATTAAGTGAATTGCTCTGGTTATTTCTCACCAATTTCCAGGGATTTGTAAAAATCTAAAAAACTAGCTTTTCTGTATTTCTTTAAATGAAACTGTGAATATGACAACTTAACAGTACAGGAAATCTAGACAACGTTGAAATCAAGATAACACCTAAAATCGAGGGAAGACCAAACTCCCTAAAATACCCACAGCAGCACGGGTTTGTTATATATTTAATAGACAGAGAGGTGGAAGTCATGTAAATACACTCTGCTTGCTCCGTCCTATTAAGGGAAACTAGTCAGCGGGAAAAGCAGGAGTCGTTTTTTGATATGAAGAGAAAAAACAAACTAAAAATAAGTGACTGGACGAAGCATGAGTCACCTTCAGGGCCAGGTTAAGCAAACAACCAGACCAGCGAAGCCTAAAAAGCAAAGTCAGCGAGCGAACAGGACCTGCCAGTAAGTGGTGGTGATTCATCCCAACACGCAAGTTTCACCCCCATAGGACCATCCAGATACAGAAAACTAAACCCAGGAGCGCCACCAGGAGGCAACAGTTGAGAGATGTTGGAAACAAACCGGTCATTTTATTCATGTAAATAATAATTTGAAACCAAAAGCTTATTATTGTTTAATTGAATTCTAATATAGGCTTTTTAATCCGGCCCGCCCAGGAAGGGAAATCACTTATTAGGAGTAAAGAAATGGAAAAATGGCACAAAAAAAACATGGCATGAAGATAAGAAAGGAAGAAGATTATATAAAGTACAAAAGTCAATATTAATTAGAAATATTAATATGAGAAACCGAGGGAAGAAATAATAATGATCAGATTAAGAGTAGGTCATACCGATTTAAATGACATTTTATTCTTAATAGCGAGGAAAAATAACGATAAATGTGAAGGAAGTGGAGAGAAGAAAATGTAGTACACGAATTGATGAACTGTAAAACATATGAACCTGAAACGGAGAAATTGAGAAGAATGGTTGGAAGGACATGCCAGGAATGGAGTCCTAAAGGAATTCTTTATTTATCTTCAGATTACAAAATTAAAAAATAGAATTTGACTGACGTAAAGTAATGTTGCTACACACTCATGCTCCTGGACCGGCCCCTCTATCAAATTTGAGAACCCATTCTGGCCCGCAAGTTAAAAAGTTTTCCCACCCGTGTGCTAACCCATAGTCACATGGTTCTTCTTTGGTCATGTGACCGTGAAGCTATGGTATCAGGAAGTAAAAAAAAATTAAAAATATGATTTTCTAACAGATTCCCCAAAGAAAAGTAGATGGGCTGACATTTTCTTAACTTAAAAACAACTAATCTGTAACTGAATCTGTCGTTTATAGTTAGAGAAACTTGTGGCAGGATTACGATATTATGGTGATCTCACCTTCATGAAGGAAGAAAATCTCTTCTGACTCATGCCCTCTACGTTCATCAGATCCTCCAACTGCAACATGATCACCATCAAGATAAATAGATCCGTTACCAAAACCCAGCTGAGGTTGCAGTTACTTAATAAAAAACAAATACCCCCCCCCCCCCCCCCCCCCCCC
>JAVLVB010000507.1:277860-290760 GCA_032876305.1 Orestias chungarensis | reverse complement strand
TTAGGTTCTCTTTGCCATCCGGGGGCTGGCATGGAAAAGAAAAAAAACACAAATAAAAGATCAGAATCTGGGTGGATAATTTCAACCGTAACGTTGCATTCGCCTGCAACAGCTCTAAAAATAGAGGGAAGATGGACGAGTCATGAATCTGGGTCTGTCAACAGGAAACGGCCCGCATCAGCTCGTATCCCGATGCCCGCGACTCTGCAGATGTGCCAAAATAAACACGGCAGCCAGGACAGCGATACTGACCTCGATCAGGTCTGAAAGCTTCTTCTCCTTCTTCGTGACGCAGACGGACTGTTTCCTGACGACTGCAAGCTGCTGCAGAGGCTGGAGCTGGGACACTGCAGGAGGGGAGAAGGGAATCGTTTAATACATTAAGATATTAATCTGCTTGTTGTTTTCCTCAGGTTTAGTCTCATCAGGATTAGTTCCTTCTTTCAGTGAGGAGTAAAACAACATCTGGGCTGCTGGCCGTGATGCCGAGGAGGGTAACAGTTACTCCCCTCATCGTAGCCTGAGCTCTCGGATCACGTTGCGTCTTATCAACGCTTCTTGTAACAGAACGTAACAAAAACAAAAGCCGGACAAACTTTATGGAGATATTAAAAACTAAACGGGAAGAACATCGTAAAATAGGACAGAAATTTTTGATGTGTTACCAATTTAAATGACTTCAGCATCAATTAGAAACCCAGCTCTCCTGATAAGGCCGTGTGTTTTTCAGCTGACCTTGAAGCGGTTGGACCACAGCCTGCTGCTTATTGGGCTTAGTGACGTTTGGCTGCTTCCTCTGCAGGGGAGCCAACCTGTTCTTGAACGCAGCATCTTCTCTGGGGGACGAATTCTCCTTCACCGGCTGACCGAGCAGCAGCGCTTTTCTTTCAAACTCCATCTGCTTCTCTTTTAGCTCCTGCAACAAAAACAGAGCATTCGTTTTACAGTTCAAGACTGAGGCAGAAGAAGAAGTTCCTACGTATAAGGTTGCATCACAATTGGCGTTCTAACACATCAACATCGACCCTACAAGTCGAACCGGGCAGATGTTACCAGATATTTGTTTGGTGGTGTGAGTGATGCTACGGATGCCAGGACTGTGGGGCGTTACATCTGCATTACCAAATGATAAGTCGCTCAGCATATTGTTTGCATTTGAGATGTGCAGCGAAGGATTGTGGGATGTTTACAGCAGAAAAGTTATGTGGGCAATGTTGGTTTTCCTTTTTTTGGTTGTTGTAAAAAACTAAAACCTTTATTTCACATTCTCATAATTGTTTATCGGTGTGTACAAATTTATGGGAAAGGGATCATTTTAATAAAAATACCGGCACAAACGTTTATACGTCTGTGCATTCCAGGTTTTTGTCCAAAATATTTCTTGAAGAAAAGTGAATGATCGAGCAGTAAACAGAGACGGAGTTTAGATCCTAGCTTAATATAAATCCTAATTTTAGATACAAATTTAACCCTTTGAGGCCTAAACACTGAAACTCTTAAGTGAAGCATCGCAAAGAAACCAGAGTTTGATGTGAGACGACCTCTGCATGTTGATTGAAATCAAAGCTCATTTGCCTCGTTTAAGCAGACAAGACTTAACTCATATCAATCATAATGGATAAAAGAAGCTTTTATCCAAAGCGACTTACAAAGTAGGCAGTAGCACAAAGGGCTTTGTCCAGGGACCCAGACTGGATGCTGTTGGTTTAGCCCAGGATTTGAAAAACAGGCCCCCGGTGCAAAAGTCAGGTAACCTTCAAATTGAGCTATAGATCCATCTGTCTATATTAGGTCGCTCCCAATACATCTCTCTTACTTCCAATAACGATATTTCAGTCTTCAGCATTGATACAGATACAGATATTGGTCTCATATCAGCATGAATCACACAGACGTTTATTACTTTTGTAGTGTGGAATGTTACAAAATACCTATAAATGATATTACTTATGAGTAAACCTCATCGATTTATTGTTAATCAAAGGGTTTAAATGTTCTTCAAAGAATGAAGGTTCAACAACTGAGTAAAATAAAAACGCTAAAACGAATAGATTGCTGGAACGAACCACTGGTGTTGGAGTGATGATGGAGATTTTAGGTTGATATAGTCAGATGGTCGTTTTTTTTTTTGCTGATATTGGACGAATATTAATATCAGATCAGGAGACGCCCAACTTAGACTAAATGGGATTTAAGATTTTTTTTAACAGTAAATTAGGAATATTAAATGTTGGAACCTAGTGAATCCTTATGTAAACGTCACGCTTTCATAGAGTTGGACTTTAAGGCATTAAATAATTAAATCTAGGGTTCAAAATGAATGAATTTCCCAGATTTCTCAGAGTTGAGTAAAATGAAGTTCCTGAGGAACCCAAACTTCACCTGGATCTCTTTGCGTGACTGAGCCACATCCTGGAGAACACTCTGCTGGTCTTTGTCCTGGCAGCTCATCATCAGCTTCTCCAGCGCTATCAGCCGCTCCATCACAGACGGTTCTGATAAACTGCATCAGAACCAAACAGAGTCAAAGGGAGCCAAAAATAAATAAAATGGAGGAAACTGTGAACGTGTGCTTTAAAACAGGCCAAAGGGTCCCGAAACCCTGATAACAGATGCTTAGAGGGCAGCAGCTGCACTAACCGGCCTCCAGAACCAGACAGAAGGATTTGACCCACTATAAATTTGACCAGAGTAAACAAACAAAAAGCAAATTATCCATGCGGACATTAAACTTAAATCTTTAACCTGTGGTAGTGAGCTAAAGGCGAGGAGTCGTCCTGCTCAGATCCCTTCTCATCTTTCTGCTTCTTCTTGTGTGGCTCGGTGCCAGAACCTCCTGCTTCGTGATCCTCTCTGGACCGCTTTACTGGAGTAAAAGAGAAAATCAACGGTTTAGTATTCAGCGCAGCGCTAGGAGAGGCTTTAGGATTCTCAAGGGCGCAGACGGCTGCACCCACTGCAGAGCCTAACAGACATATTGGCAGCTTACTTTTACATAAAGCTTCCAGAAGGAAGGGAAACGATAAATTAGATAAAACGATTTTAAAAATTAGAACTGCTCAGACTTTGTCATTATATTCTGGTTGCCCTTTAATGGCCATTTAATTCAAGCTGGATGTTCTTCCTTCTCCTTTGGATCCATTAACTTCACCCAAAATTATAGACCCCCCCTCAACCACTCACCTGGCAGTACGGGCACAGCCACGGTTTCCCTTGTGAAGGGCTTGTTCACTATCAGCTTAGATTTGGCGGCAAAGTTCAACGCACTAAAGGTGTCAAAATAATATCTATACTCCGGCGCAATGTTCGTGATCATCACGGAGTGGGCCGAGCCGCCCAGGGAGTCCTGGAGCAGCCGCGTAAGTTTGCTGTCTCGGTACGGGACGCGGACGGCGGTGCCGGAGTTCAGGGCGTCCACGACTTTGCTGAGCGTGAACAGAGACAGGTTGATGGCGCCGCTCTCCTTCAGGCGGATTCCCTGGTTACCGGTGCGACGATTATCCTCAGAGCCGGCCAGGTCCACCAGGTAGAGTTTCCCGGTCTGCTCTCGGTGGGGTAGAACCCGCTGAGTCCGAACGACCTGGATGAAGGAAGTCGGTGTTTGAAAAAGGGATTTATCCTCAAAAACGAGTCGATAAAGAGAATTTTATCATAATGCAGGATTTAACCCCCGTGTTAGTTTCCTGTAACCATCCCTTATGTTAACGGGTCGGTTCTGACCCGTGTTTTAATGTAGTGGTAAAACACACAAAATAAATATTAGGTTGTTATATCCCCAGACTATCACTTAGATGACTTAGAAGACATTTCTTAAATAAATTAGTTTTATCACTTTTTTTTCTCTGCTAAATTGATTCGATATTATGTTTATGTGAAACTTGCACAATACACAAAGAAATGCATGATAGAGAAAGAGAACTGAAGGAAGGACTTTGTATCTCTCCGGTGTTCGGCTCAAAAGGCACGAGAGTTGCCAGTGGGAGTGTTGGGAGAGAATCGATTTTAGCACCAGCTACCAAATCCTGGTCTACTGCCCAGAGACCACGACCTGTTTAAGATGCTGTTGGATCATTTTTGTCCTATGAATGACGTTTCCAGACCTTGATGAGCAGAATAGCGTGGCTGCGACTGGATCTGTAGTTTAACTTGGTCGAAGCTGTGGTGCGATTGAGTGTCGCAGGGACAAAGTGTTTGTCGAAATCTGAGAAGGAGGAGAGGTTTGTGTGGGTGAGGCCAGGAATGAGAATGTTCTTTTCTTTGTCCTCTCTGATCGGCAAATCCTGGGAGTTTGGTGACAGAAGATCGAGAACCTGAGAGGAAAGACGGTCGTGAAAAAATTACACAAAGTCAAACAGCTACTTTTAAAAATCATGTACCATAAATATATAAACTGGACTGAAACAAATATTAATCAGATTAATCGTGATGAATCAATCATCTAAATAATGGTCAACTACTTTAATAATCAAACATCCTTAATTGGAACATACAGTGTAAAACATGCAATTTGCAACAAAAAAACAACAAAACTGTGCAATTTTTGCCTTTAAAATAAAAATTGTAAAATGGTGCATTTGAGCCTCTTCAGGCTTAAATTCTGGTTAAACAGAAATCTGTTAAGCAACAATTATGAATTTAATATTTCAGGACCTAAATCAGGAGATTAGCTACAAGTACTTGCTAAATTTTCATGATGGGAAGTCTGAGCCTGAGTCTGAGTGATTTATTATCCATCCAAATATTCTCTTTTGGAAAAAAAGATGGAAGTGCTTTTTTTTATAGGAAAATCCCTTTTAAATATTAATGGGGACAGAAAAAAAAAGCCAAAGACTATGGGAAGGATCCTTTAGATGCTGACTTTGATGGTAAATAAGCTTTACTTTCAGCTACACTGGAACGGTAGAAGCTGTGGAATCACAACACAACTTAATAATAATAATAATATTGATCCCGTAGGAAATTGTTTTTGGTGTAAACCATACCGAGGCAGCCATTTAGCAGGCGCCAGGTAGGCAGTAGTGCAAAGGGTCTTGCCTAAGGACCCACACTGGATGCTGTGGTGTATTTTGCCTTGGGCTGGATTCAAACCCATGACCTTTAGATTGGAAGTCTGGTGACATTCCAATGGACCTATCCAGTCGCTAACTTGATAATTTGCTAGTGATGGGAGTTAAGTTTGAGAGAATCCAACCTTTTCGTTGTAAATTTCCAGGTATGACATCCCAATGCTGTAGTCCCATCCTTCATCCTCATCTTTGGCACGGACCAGATTACAAACCTGCCGGACAGCGCGGGGGATCACGCCCGGCTGCTCTGCGGTCCCCAGCATAGTGTGGGTCTTTCCTAGGAAACAACTAAAGAGTTAAGCCTCATCGTAAAACTAACACAACGTTTAGGAAGCCTTAAAGGGAAATATTAACCACAGTAACAAACAGGACTCGACGTACCAGCCCCTGTAGGCCCGTAGGCGAACACGCTGGCATTTTGGCCGTTTAAAATGTGCGGCAGGATGGGTTTCACAGAGGAAAGGAAGACCTCCTGCTGCGTCGTCTGCTCTCCATGGAAAGCATCAAAACTGAAAAGAAAGCATCCGATCAAGTGTTTATTTAGCAAATTAATTTGACTCAAATTCCCTTTTACAGACTTAACCTGGTGGAACAGTTGTAAACATTTGAGTTAAAACCTTCTTTTCTTAACACACACAAAACTAAACTCATCACTTTTAATCTAGTAGAATCTTAATCGTCCCTGATTGGCTCTGACTTCCAACAGAGTCAATAATCGGACTTTTAAGGCTTCTGTTCATACAAACATGGATATGAAGGCCTACTGGTATTTCACGGTTTCCGTCGCATTCCTCCAGTTGATGATCTCCAGGTTCTGGGAGTCCAGGCCTCGCACACACGGACCCTCGCCCTTATCATCTTGTCTGCTCGTATAAGGTCTCAGTCGAACCGCAACACGAACCCTGGAGGTCTTCTTGTGTCCCGCGTCTGATCCAGCCAGACGCGTCGCCATGTTTGAAGCTTCTCCCGAAACAAGGCCGAAATGGTCCCGCAACTTCTTTTAAATGAACAGAAAAACAAGCGTATATTAAACCTCCTTCAGCCGCATTAAAGATGGAAGATGTTGAAGAAATGTTTACCTATATTAGTGAATAACTTGGTGGTTTAAATCCCCCGTTATTCTCCGGACTCCACCATTAGCAACATTAAGGGAACCTCGCGGAACTCCAACGGTCGACTCGAGCCACCTTTTCAAACCGTTAAACCGGAAACGTCCAACGACCAATCAGAATTCACGCACGCCCCACGTCGTTCTTCCTTCCTTATCCATACTGATAAGTATAACTAATGTAATATATATGTTTACAATTTTTCAAATGTTACGAGAAGGGATTAATCTTTTATGAGTTTGATAAAAAAAAGGATTCGTTACTATATTTCTACCACAAACTACCCGCGCCGTTAACGCGTCCGACACCGGAAGTAGCGTCAGTACCAGATCTCCATCATATTCACCGCGACGTCTCTAACGTGCGCGGACCATCCATGTGCTGTTAGATCAGCGGGATTTCTGCGCCCGGCAGAACGAAGACCCCTGCAGCCAAAATGGCGCTATGTTTACGTCTCACTTTATGCCTTTATTGCACTTAAAACATATTAATGGCGAGATGCGGTGATTTTATCGCATTGAAAATACCCAGATGACCAGTTTAGGTTTAATTTAACCGACGGAATCCTTGATAAGATTGGAAGGTTTGTATCTTGTATTCATTTATCTTCAAGCAGAGCTCAAGGCTAGGCCTGCCTGCAGCTAGCATGGGGAAATGCAGCAGAAAAATAGCTTTTGTGTTCGGTTTTCATGTCGTAAAACAAGCTTATCTAAATCTGCACTGCTGAATTAAAATCTGTCCGTTCCAGTGTGAATATTGTGCAAAAATGAAAGCGCTGTTAACGCATATGTGTGGTTGAAAGCTCTCATCTCCCCTTTCAGCAGCTGTAAGGATGCAGGCTGAAGCCGCAGACTCTTCCCTGAGAGACGGCATGGAGGCCATGGCTGTGAAGGACTCAGAGAAACCTGCTGCAGGCAGAGAGGAGGAGATCACAGCCGGGCAGGAGGCAGACGTGACAGGGGCTGCAGAGGAGGAAGACTCTTCTGCCATGGATGAAACAGGTGGCTCATCTAAAACCATAACATGTTGTCTTGCACACAAAAAAAAAAATCACATTTATTTATGCTTTTCCAGGGGCGGATCTACAAGTGCTGCCAGTAGAACTTCCCCGAAATATTTATGTCCTTAAAATCCTGACAAAAGAATCAAGGAATCAAGGAATCTTTATTTGTCATCACATCACATGTGGTACATGAGGTGGGACGAAATTCTAATCCCCCGGTCCAGTTTACACCCTGATAGCAATTTTAAATAATGGAAAAAAATATAAGAATATAAGAACTATGCGAGAAATAGGATTTGAGCTACACAGAATCTACAGTATGGGACTTCGGACATAGCAGCAATCAAAATTCGGAGTGCAAGTGACATATTAAGTGACATTTTAAAGTGAAACATTAAAGTGAACCATTACAGTGACATTTAAAGTGACATTTTGAAGTGTGATGTTAAAGTGAACAGTGCTGGAGCAGAAGTATCTTGTTGCATAGAAATTCCACTTCCATTCAATACAACAGATCTGATTGTACATAAGTCCCTAAAATAAAAAAGGCAAAGTTGATCCGTCTCCATGTTCTGACGATTGATGACGCAGCAGCGGCACATTGACGCCAGCATCTGTGGGTGCACTGCTTGGGTCCAGATTTACCATGTCGGGCTTCCTCTGGTGCAGAAAATTGTGACGCACATCTGATGACGGTGACGTATCGGATTTGGCGCCACATATAAAAGATCAATGACAGTAAAAGTTGCATGAGAGGCGAGCAGACAATTTGAAGTATGCATCGAATGTGTTCCGGTCTGTCACAAATGAGCCAGTCAGAAATAAAAAGTAAAGCTACACATTGATGATATGTGCAGAACTCAGGAGAGTTAAATATTTAAAAAGAACATGTCGCATTTGAATCCATTAAACTCCCAATCCCAACTGTTTTTTTTTTTTTTCTCAGACGAGAACACCGATGGTGCCGGAGAAGAGACGCAGAAAGGCGAAAGTCAAGGTGAAAACGGGGAGGAAGGGAAGCCGGCTGCAGTCGCGGACGCCGCCGCCAACGACGACTGGGAGCTCCCGTACAGCGACGAGGAAATGGAGGACCCCAAAAACTGGATGCCCGCTCCGGCCGAGATCAAGAGACTCTATGAGGTCCTGGCTAAAGGAGAGATGTTGGAGCTGAACTTCATGCCCCTCTCCAGGAGGCCTCCGACGCCGGAGCGCACCCCTTCGCCGGAGGGGAACGACGAGGAAGAAGCGGAAAGGGAGAGGGAGAGGCTGGAGAGGGAACGCAAGTGGGTACCAATTCTCCTTACTGTTGGGTTCGGGTTTTAAAGTTTTTAAAGCAATGGGAGATGAGATTATGACATTATAATGAAAGAAGTCACGAAAAACGACAGGAAAAACTCTGCACTGCTCGCTTCAGCCACTGTTTACGTCCAGATTCAACACGTCTGGCTACTTCTGTTGCAGAACTATGACGTAAAACTGGGATAAAATGCAACGTGTTTGACTGCAAACGCTGTGAAAACAACCAGATGCTTATCTGATTTATTACCAAATCTGAAAGTGGGTAAAAAAGATTGTAATTAGGCTGTCCACACTGTCTAAAATAAGTCGGATTTGCTGTGTGAACCTAGCGTAGGCTATCCGTTAGTCAGGACACATTATTTAAGAGAGTAAGTAACTTTTCAACCTTCATAAGATACATTTATAACTTTTGTGATTATACATCGACTTACACCTGTATTGGTTTAAGCTGCACTAAGAAACTTTGAGGAGGGTGGAAGGAACCCTGCCATACAAAACAACTACAAATGTGCTGACAGCTTTACTGCATACGTCACTTCCCCCGTTTCTTATCTTAAACATCATCATGACATTGTTTCACACGTAGATTCATCACCTCATCGGTGTTCAACCTTCACTCAGCAGCTGGAAACAGAAATTTACTTCAATCCAACTGCAGGAAACAAGATCCGGATTTTACCACACTATGCGATGGTGCTCATGGGAGATGTAGTCTTACTTCAGGCTAAACACACAGGCGCCAAGATGGACCAAAACTAAACATTTTTTTGTTAATATATTTTAAGAGTAATATTCATGAAGATGTGACGTTTAGCCAGAAGTAAAAGTTCACACTAGACACGAATGGCTTCGCCCAGAAAGCTAAATCTCGCATAGAGCAGGAGGCACACTAGAGAGAAAAGAAGAAAACAGACAGATGTTGCTCCGCATATTGTCAAAATATTTACGAATGTTATTGGCAGCCAAATATGAAATATTAGCATGTCACGACTTTCATAAGCTAGAAGTAACTTCCGGTTTGGTGAGAATTACGGCTGTTCTGATACGATGTTGATATCTGATATCGGTCTGATATCAGCCTAAAAACCTCGGAACATCGGATCATATCGGCCTTGATCTAAAATCTCCGATATCGTCAGTCCAACACAAGCAGTGTGTGCCACCATTTAACAATTTGTAATTGACTTTTATCCAATTGTAGAACCTTCTTTCTTTGAGGAATGTTAAACATTCATGACTATTTATTACTGTTATATTCTTAGTAATATCACTTAATCACGCATTTTCTAATATTCCACATTAAAAATGTACGGTCATAAAAGTATTTATGATACATCCTGATATCGACGATGCTGAATTATCAGAAGCACAAAAAAAAGAACAGCATCTGATTGGCTGTTTTGAGATAAACAGCTTTCTGTTACTGTTTTCTTTGTGTGTTTTTTTTAAGGCCTCAAACTCCAACTGAGTTCGACTTTGACGAGGAACAAATGCAAAGCACGCCCAAAAACGCCTTCCTCAGCCGACGCAGAACACCAGGTGAAATAAAGCAACAAACTCTCCTTAGCAGAGACAAGTTCAAACTAAATCGATGTTTTCTTGTTTGTTTTTCTCTCACAGGCTCGTCCGGTCGCTCCTCCGTGAAGCGCGAGGCTCGCCTGGACAAGGTCCTGTCGGACATGAAGCGCCACCGGAGGATGGAGGAGCACATCCTGCGCACGGGCCGAGACCTCTTCAAGAGTGAGAAGAAGCTGGAGGAGGCGCTGTCGCCCAACAGCCAGAAGGAGCGAGAGAAGGAGCGGGAACGGGACAGCAACCCCAACACCATCTTCTCCCCGAGGCAGCGGAGATACTGAAGGAGTCCCT
Source organism: Orestias chungarensis (assembly GCA_032876305.1). NCBI lineage: Eukaryota > Metazoa > Chordata > Actinopteri > Cyprinodontiformes > Cyprinodontidae > Orestias > Orestias chungarensis. The sequence continues at coordinate 280,417 of JAVLVB010000507.1, read as the reverse complement.
GGGGAGGACGCCGGAGAACCAGACCGCCGGGAGCTTCATCCGGGCTCTCAGGAAACTAAATCTTTTCTAGTGTAAAAAACTTTTATGTTTTTTTTTTTTTTTTGTTTTGTGTGTGTTTTGTATGACAATAAAAATTTTGAACTAAACTACATTTTCTGACTCGTTTTAAACGAAAGCTCTGTAAAAACAAATATTTTTGGTACATTTAAAACCGACTTATTTAAGATTGTTTTAAGGCGACACTGTGTAACTTTTCAACCTTCATAAAATGTTTTCATAACTTTTGTGATCATACGTCAACTCACAGCTCTTTAAATGACGCCTCGGTCTTGTTCCGTGTCCCTTTAATCGGTACTAAGCTACTTTAAGGAGGGCGGCAGGAACCCTGCCACACAAACTAAACTACAAATGTGTTGACTGCTTCACAGCATGCGTCACTTGGCACAGTTCCTGTCTTCAACATCATCATTTGACATTGTTAATCTCAGATGGTTTTGTAAGTTTTCTTTCTTCAGATTCAACCTACTTCATTTTGTCAGCCAGGTTCTGTTTAAGCTGGAACATAAAGACAGGTGGGTTTGGAAAGATTTTAAAAACTAAAGAATCTTCACCTTTTACAAAGAATTGTTTTATATTGATATTAAAGCTAATCTGAAAAACATGAACTTGATTTCAGTATCCTGTGCTTCTAATTTAGTTTTCTGTCTCTTCATACCTCCAGTCGGTCGTGGCGGATGGCTGCTTGTACTGAGCCTGGTTCTGCTGGAGGTTTCTTCCTGTTAAAGGGGAGTTTTTCCTCTCCACTGTCGCTACATGCATGCTCAGTATGAGGGATTGCTGTAAAGTCAACAACAACACAGGCCATTGTTTCTGTCTGCTGATTCCAGAACAGTGAATGCTGCAAGTCAATGACTCCATGAATCTGCTGGGGTTCCTTAGATTGGAAACTTTTTCCAATTGATTTGTTTATGATGCATCTTTGATTTTAATTGATTTTCTGTGAAGTGCCTTGAGAAGACACCTGTTGTAAATTGGCGCTATATAAATAAACTGATTCTTGATGCAGATTGTAATAACTACGATTCATTCAAATGTGTTAAAACTGGATTAAAATGAGATGTTGTGAATTCGTGCTATACACATAAACTGAATGTATTTAATAATAAGGCATAAACAAAGGAAATCTATGAGTTTAAATACATTTGAGGCTTTAAGAAAGACAAATCCACACCCAGTTGTGGTTAATTTTTGAATCCTCTAGTGGTTTGACAGTGAAGTGACCAATAGCCGTTGTCCTTAGGAGATTTATGGGATGTCAAAACTGCCAAAACAAAAAAAGAAGAAGAAACGACTGGAGACAGGCTAAGGACAGAAAGAAGTATATTTTAGCTGAGTCCGAGTAACAATACAGCCTTCACATAAAGGCTCAGAAGCATAGAGTATATGTATGCATAAATATGCATTCAAATCCACAAACCAAATAAATAAATAAATAATTACTTACAAATAAATAAGCATTTGTGGAATATACAGAACAGCAGCTGAAATGTTCCAATAATGTGTCCAAACGCTTCAGCAAAGCAACAGAAAGTGATGAAAATACCATGTTTTTGTTCATAGGTGGTTTATGGAACCGGTGGCTCGATGATTGTTTTTGTTTTTTAATGATCTTGTCTGAAAACTTTTGGGATTCAGAAATGAAATAAAGAAGGACAGACTTGCCGCGTGTCAGTCGAGAAGGAATACAATTCACTTGTTTCCCTTTAAATACTGAGAAAAGCTTAAAAAAATACTGAATCCCTTTTGATGAATCGTGTATAGAAATAAAATAATAAAAAGTTGTGATTTTGTGATGAAAAGGTGACACCGGTGAATGGAATGACATTAAAACTGGACTGAAACAAGAAGCACGGCTAAAACCTTTCCGGGGACGTTTGCATACGCTAAGCGGCAAAACCGACTGATGCTTATTGTTCAACAAGTGAGATTATGTTAGGTCTGTTGTAGCTAAACCAGGAATCAGGATCTATACTCGGATTTTGGGATAATATAGAAAAAGAGTTTTTTTCTGAGATTAAAGCTATAAATCAGAGCTGCAACAAAAACGCTGCTTGGGGCCCAAACTTCACATGGAGGCTCGGTTTAAGCTTAATTTGATCAATTTAATTAATGTTTTCATGCTTAACGTTTATCATTTTATAATTAATATTAGATTCAGAACCCTTTAGAGCGTTACTATTTTATTTCAACTATCCCTGCTATGATTAAAAATTTATTGTTTAAAGTCTTTGCAAATAAATTTCAGATGTTTATCCAGAGTTTTAAATTTTTTTAAAAGATACAGAATTTTTTTTTAATATTCTCCTTAAATTATGTAATTAACTTTTACAATTTAAGTTTGTTTGTTAGTTTTTTTAGTAATACTTCCCTTACAATAAAAAGATTATTTTCCCATTTACCTTTTCTTGGAGAAAAAAAATAATTAAAAACTCCACAGAAATTATATATATGTATATATATATATATATATATATATATATTTTTTTTTTTTTTTTTT
>JAVLVB010000507.1:229248-259222 GCA_032876305.1 Orestias chungarensis | reverse complement strand
GGGGTGTAGGGGGGGGAGTGGGGGGGTTGACGACAGCCGTCTCTCACAAGGCCCTGACCCACCTGGACTATCGCCCCGGCGGCCATGACGACGACAGCAGCAGGAGGCGGAGCATGAGGGTTAACAGTAGCCATGACGTTTGGCATGGCCACCCCTTCACCGTCCTGACCGCCCAGGGGGGCCTGCTGGGCACCCGCCAGCACGCCGGGAGGGGCGAGAGGGGGAGGCACGGAAAGGTGCAGCAGGGAGAGGGGAACAGCGGGCCTCTCCGCCCTCCCTCCGGCCCCCACCGCCATCGCCGACGGGGCTGCCGCCACCACCAGCACCTGGCCGGCGGCGCCCGCCTTCGCCCCCTCCGCCTGCACCCTGGCCCTGTCCTTCATGCGTACCCCAGTGTGGACCGACTGGTGCCGCCGCAGGTTGTAGTTGTTCTTGAACTGCTTGTTGCAGATGGCGCAGATGTGTTGCACGCGGGCCGGCCGAGGCGCTGGCTTCACCGGCTCTGGTGGAACCAGGAGAAAGAGAGGAGGAAGTGAAACTCTGGTTCTGACACGGCCATACAAAATATAAAAATTAAAATACTGCAGGATTTTCTAGTGTTTTCATTCCATTTTTAAACAACTGCTGAAGACTGAGAAGAGGGGAAGAACTTAATCCAGGACTATTCTTGAGGAAAACAACACCAGGCTCGGGCGGACCAGAGCCCTAAACATCCACCCGACAGTTTAACGGTCGTTTCCAAAACGTATGTGATAAAACGTCCCAGTCAAAGTCTACATTCACATAAAGCCAAATGCAAACCAAAACAGGTTCTTTCCTTTTGCTTAGAAGCCCCTGATAACTGACTTTTTCAGTCATTAAAACGGACGTCTGATCGGTTTAACTACGTATTGTTTTTGAAGCGCCAGCACGGCCATTTTAATGACACGACCGTCGCACTCTATCCCACCTTTGTGTCATCAAGGTGAGACGTGCGTCACAATTGTGCAGCAGAAGAGGCCACACATGCTAAAATCTGGACGTAGACAACGTTGGCTCCCATTGCTCAATAACTTTAAAATCCGTTTGTTCTCCTTATTAGAGCCTTTTTAATTCTGCGTCATGGTTTAAGGTCATTATGAGCCTTTAGATAAATAGCTGGTCGTATTGAATGTCTCTGATTATGCAAAACTTTGTTATGATTCTCACAAACTCCACCTTTTGGATTTCTTGCAAGATTTTAGGGGCATACTCATACAAAAATTAATATTAAGTCACTTTTATTTGAACCGTTTGTTTGGTGACTGGAACGGTTACTGCTATTGGTCTGAAGGGCACAAAAGACATTCCTTTCAGTGTATCATTATTAAACCTTAAGCAAGTTTATGAAAATATTAGAAATTTGTTAAAAAAAATGTATAATTTCACAAAAAACACAAGAATATATAAGGACATCCTGTTAAGTGGCTAAAAATATTTTAGCGAAAGTGAGTGTTTAAAGCCCTGTCATATTCTCAGCATTTGTTTTTTATAAATAAGTGTTTTTTTTACCCATAATGCACCAAAAACAACAGAAAACAAAGGATGGCTGCAAGGTAAGATTGTTTGACGCATTGTGATTCTTTATGTTTCTCCTTGCATGAGCCTATTTCCACTTCATAAGAGAAAATTACCGTAATGTGTTGAATACGATCATGAGTTAATTATTAGACTTTGCGGAATTCATACCGTAAGTGATCGGCTCTGCATGCTGGATATGAGCTGCTAAACAGAAATTATTAAATGCTGGAACAGCCTGATTGGGTTATATTGTCTGTGTTCCGATTCGATATCAGCAAAAAAATGTTTTAATTATTATCGGATTATATCTGCATCTAAACTCTCCCATATCGTTCCCAGAACCTTGTATCCAGCATTCAAAGCCGTGATCACTACAAAAAACAAGGGTGAATTTAGTATCGTTGTAAAATACCGATCTCCATTTTGAGTAATATCTCTTAATCAAGGCCCTTTTCTAACATTGTGCACCAAAAAAAATTTATATGCAAATCTGCGTGATGCATGCCGGCAGTGAAAAAATTCACAGCAGATGTTTCAGATACACGCAGATAGAGTTTTTTGCAGATATCGGACCAATATCTGACATCTTTTTTTTCTGTTTACTGGCTTTCCTTAGATTGGAAACATTAATGCATTTATGATTGGAATTAAATTATGTTTTTGTAAAGCGGCTCGAGACGACGTGTTGTCAATTGGTGCTATATAAATGAACTGATTTTTTGGTTGCAGGCTGACGTAATTTTTTGCAGATATCGGATCGAAACAGATTAGTTTATCATGCATTTATGATTAAAATGAAACGGTTTTCTTCTGGTGCCTCGAGATGACCCGTGTTGTCATTTGGCGCTAAACTGAATTGAATAGATTTGTATGCAGGCCGATTTAGCTTTTTTTTTGGCAGATATCGGACCGATATCTCATGTCAATATTAGACATGAGACAATATCGGGACACCCCAGTTCCGAATTTTCAAATCTAAACTTTGCAGGCGTCTTATTTTTTTTTTGTCAATAAAATGTATCCCAAACAAGAATTTGCCGATAATGCTGTGTGATCAGAGAGCGTTCCCAGACCGGGAGCCTGTTTTCCCATCCAGCTTCTCCCACAGGTGTGGCCCAGCCGTCCCTCACCAGTCAGGGGCTCCTCGCTCAGAGCGGTGGTGTCCACGGTGGAGGGAGGCTGTGCTATGTGCTCGGTGGGTGGGGTCTGGGGGGAGCTGGTATGCACTTGCATGAGCTCTGATTGGAGGCTCCCCTCCACTTGGTTTTGGGTGGGAGTACTCTGGAGGAGCAAGGAGAAGGCCATCACCAAACATAAACACAAGTCACAGCAGCTATCTTGCAGAGGTAGCAACACAAGATGTTAGGAGAGGCTCACAGAGAAGAAAGAGGGAGGAGATGGACACAAAAAATAATAATAATAATATACAGACAAAGGCAAAAACAGAGGGCCTGAAAAAGCTTACCTGGAACAGAAAATTGCTCCAAGCAGCGTCCATTTTGAGACAGCGGTGGAGATTATAAGTCAGCTCCTGGTTGAGGTCGTGTGGAGCCGCTTTTGCATGGCTTGGATCGGTGGAGGTGGAGGGGGGGGGGGGGTCTACCGATGAAACCCGGGCTTCAGGGAGCTCTCATGGAGCTGCAGCAGCTGCTGGGACTAGGATGGAGGCTGCAGGGCTGGACCGGGCTGCAGAAGCTGCTGGAGTGTCCGGGGGGTGCAGCAGGATGGAGACTGCAGAGGTGGTGCAGGCTGCTGCAGCTGCAGGAGGCTGCTGGAGACTGCAGAGGTGGTGCAGCCTGCTGGAGGCTGCTGGAGGCTGCTGGAGGCTGCTGGAGGCTGCTGGAGGCTGCTGGAGGCTGCTGGAGGCTGCTGGAGGCTGCTGGAGGCTGCTGGAGGCTGCTGGAGGCTGCTGGAGGCTGCTGGAGGCTGCTGGAGGCTGCTGGAGGCTGCTGGAGACTGCAGAGGTGGTGCAGCCTGCTGGAGGCTGCTGGAGGTGGTGCAGGCTGCTGGAGGCTGCTGCAGGCTGCTGGAGGCCCAGTCCGGCCGCCGCCTGCTGTCTCCTCTCCTTCGCTTTGGCTTCTTTTCTCTAAATGATTCCTTGCACCAGATTTTACCCCAAAAACCAATCTAAACGCGCAAATAAGGAGTACCCTGAGAAAAACAAACCGAGCCGTGAAGGTTTTATCTTCAGACGATACGCCAAAAAAAAAACAAAAAAAAAACTAAATAAATAAATGCTTTTTTGTTTGCTTTGTATTGTTTTTACGCAACAGAGCGACTATAAACGACCCAGCAGGTCCGACATGGGTCTGCCTGCTGTCCGCCGCGCTAGGCCGCTCGGTGCTCAGCGAAGCCTCGCCCTGGATTCAGGCTCTGACCCCGAGCAGCGGCGCTCCCGGCCGGCCGCGGCCTGCCGCTCCACCTCGGCCGTTCCTCTGCGAGGATGTCATCTTTCTTTTTTTATCGCCCCGCTCTCCCTCCTCCCTCCCTGTCTCTTTCTTCCTTTCTTTTTTAATTCCTCTTTCTTCTCCCCCTCCTCTCCTTTTCCTCGCAGCGCTGTGTCCCAGTCGCTCTTAAAGGGACAGTACACTCTTTTTTTCCCCGGACACCCCCTCTCTAGTTATTTCCGGCCTTGTTGTCCTCCCTCCTTTCCTTTCTGCCGTCCTTCCTGGATTTTTCGGCCGACAGAAAGTGCTCTGCTCCCCCCTCCCCCACTGCTAGCTAACAGCAGACCTGCAGCGTTTCCATTAGCCTGCAAACAGCTCTTAAAGGGACAGGCACACAGATCCAGATCCTCCCAGCTGTTCTATAATAATGATGTCAGACTGTTACTGCGGTGCAGCTCAGTAAGAACCTGTACCGGAAACACCAGAAATAAAAACCTAGTTCTTTTATTGTAGCTCATATTTTTGTCAGTTTCCTATTATTTTTTTGTGCATCTGTGTTTTTTTGTCCTTTCAAACCCCAAAGTTGTTGCCATGGCTGCCACAAAGCAAGTTGTGAATGAAGCTTCTGGATGCAATCTGCTGGTTTCGTTTATAAACTCCTTAAACTCGTGTATTTATAACTGGAATTAAGTCATTTTCTTGTTAAGCGCCTCGAGGCGACATGTGTTGTAAATCGCTCCTATGTAAATAAAATGAATTAAATAGATTTTAGATGAAGGCCGATGTGGGTTTTTTGCTGATGTTGGACCGATATCTGATCAAATCAAATAAAAATCAAATCGGGAAAGCTCTAGTTTTTATTAGTAAGTTCTGCGACTCTTGTGTTTTTAACTTTTCAATTATTTGGAATCTTGATGAGAGCTTTAATAATAAAGCTAGCTGTCGTTTCATGTTGGTGATCCAAGACGAGGAGACTTATTTAAAATGTGTAATTGGAATGAAATTATTTTTCTGTAAAGGTGCCTGAAGACAAAAAAAAAAAAGCTAAACATGTCCCTGTACTTTAAGATTGCCGCCCCAGGTGGTGAGTCATAATTCACCTTAATTAGACAAACCACTCCTAGTCAGGGGCGTGTTTATAGGTGGACCTAAGGGGGGCTAGGACCCACTTAGCATAAACACCCACCAATAAAATAGGTTTCTGTAAGAAAATCATGGAATTTTTAATAACAGCTTATTATTTATAGTTGTGATTGCTGATGATTGGCTAATTTGGATAAGGACCGACTTCTGAACTCTCCAGACAATCTAGCGTTAAATGTTTGTGTATATCGTTTGTTAGTTATATTAGCGCTTATGAATGATTTCATTGCACCTATGCAACATATTTGTCAAATTTGAACAAATAAATGACAGCTGGGTTTTGTTGTTTGTTTGTTTGCTTTATTTACTATGTGAGTGAAGTATATCTGTGTACAGTTCTATGTTTTATTGGGCCTGGAAACATTGTTCTGAGCTGTTTATGAGGAACGTACTTGTAGAAGCAACTTTCTTATAATTGTATTTATTTATCCTACCTATTTTTTTAAGGATATTTACAAACACTTGTAATGCATTAATAAAGTATAAATATATATGCTATAAACTTTACAAATTCTTAGTGTTCTTGCAAGGTCTGAAATGTTTAATAAATATGAACTCTAGATTTGTGTAGTGAACAGTTTGGGTCAGTATTTGTCAAGAAGCTGGTTAATTTTGTTAGTTAACATTAATTAATTATTTTTCTTAAGGCTAAATTAATAACATTTAAAGTGCTTATTAGCCGTCTATAAGGGGAAAATCGGCACCAGATGTTGATATTTTTGTAGAATGATGTAAAATCAGTCACAATATAAGATTTTGACATTTAACTGCCGTCGTTTTGTTGTGAAAATTATTAAACAAAACCTTTTTTCATTATAACTACATTAAAAAATGTGAAATTGCTCTTATTTGGAACATTAAAAACAACATTGGTTAAACCTAACATGACAGCCAGTCCCAGGTAGTTATGTTGTCTGTTTTCTGAGAGATTACTTTCTGTATTTAACTTTGTTCTTTGCACTGTGTCTCACACTGTTTTTTTGTGTTTCTGTTTTTATCTGCCTTGGGATAAGGCCGATAAAAACAGGAATGCTTACGGCTGGCATGTGGATTCCTACATAAATACATAAAACAGCCTGATTTATGCATTTAATCAGGTTATATAACTATTTCTTTACGGTCAAACACATCCAAAGTTCATGAAACGGAGGCGATACGTGTTAATATCAATTTATTATCATTTTTTAAATATTTTTAATATCAACCCTATTTTTTTTAAATATCCGCCACACACAACAACCCTTCTCGTGTTCCCTCCTCAGGCTTATGTTCTGTTTAGCATCTCACCCTCTTCCCCCACCCATAAAACACCTGGACCCCGCACCCACGAACCAAAAGTCTAAACAGGATGAGCAGCCTTCACCGAAGCAGGGGCTGAATAGCCTGTCCAGTCTAACTTTATACAAGGACTTTACGCATGCACTGAGTCCAAACAAGCATATTAGCCTTATTTGCCATAGAAGAAGTAAAAAATAAAAAAAATTTGATTGTTTTTGTCACTGTGGGGGCCACGGCAGCTCAGTCGGGGCCCGTCATCCTTTTTTTACCATCTCTTTTTCGTCCACTGCCTGCATGCTGCATCCTTCGGCAGTTCGATCCCCATGAGTTAAAAAAAAGAAGTAAAAAGTAAACCAGCATTTACATTCCAGTGGCCTGTTTTTATTATTGTCATCATTGTTTTTCTCAAAAGAGAGTCCAGAAGACCGATGGGGGGGGGTCAGAGGTCAGGCGAGCGAAAGAGCGTCTTTTAATCTTAAATACAGTCATTTTGGAGAAAAACAAAACAAAACTAGACTTCACCGCTCGACACGTGCACATAAATCGTTAACAGTTGTCAACCGACGCCGCGTTAATACCGTTGAACACACACCACACCCAACAAGGCAACAGATCCACGAGCCAACGTGGTTCTAACCGCCTATCGTACAGCATCAGTGGGTAAAAACGTGAACATGATCACGACGACACTTACACCAGGAGCACTCGCGGTGATATCCACACCTATAGAAAATGCAGCTGGACTTCAACACGGTTTGGAGTATATAAAAGAGAAAGAAAGAAAAAAAAAGTACTACCAAACAACTTGTTTATGTTTAATATTCCCATAAATATATACAGTAAAAAACAACAACAACAACAACAAAAGTAGGACAGGTGATCCAAAACGCCATTAAACTCGGACGGATACAGTACTTTTCAATCTGTTTGCTTATTTTTTCTATTTTGTTTTTTTTTGTACATCTATCTCATGCACTGAAGTGACACTTATGTTAATCTCAGAAAGTTGTTGTTTTTTATTTTTTTTTACACACGTTCCAAACATTTTGTTTTTCATTTAATGTAAAGTCTCTTTACAAACATTCTGTGTTTTCATTTCAGTCTTTAAATAAATTAATATAAAAAAAAGAGAGAGAGAGAGAGAAGTGGATGGCACGACATCCCTTAGAACCCCTGAAGGCATCTGTGACGTTCCGAGCAAATTGTTTGTGTTTTTGTTTGTTTCTAATCAACTAACAGCAGTTTTTTCGTGAACTTCATCAGACTTAATTGACGCGCCCTTGAATTTCTCTTTGAGTTTCTCTCAGGACTTCCTGCGCAGCATTTGGACACCGGAATAATAACAATAATTTTTTTTGTACGTCCTCTTTCTTTCTCCGTTCCAGCACAAGAACATCATAGAAGAAGACACCAGGGTTCCTGCACTGATTTCAAGAATCGGATTCCAACAGTTCTCGGTCCTGTCTGATGCATTTTCTCCAGAACAAAAGCAACGATCAAGTAGGATTTATATCATTTATATATATATATATATGTATGTATATAAAACAAATGCATATATGGATGGGTAAGGAAGGATAAAGGGAAGGAAGAAGAGAAGGAGGAAGGAAGAATTAGCAGACAAAGGGAAGGAAGGCAGGAAGTAAGAAAGAAAGAAAAGATAAGAGGAGATAAGAAGAGGAAGGAAGGGAACACATTTTATGCAACAATGGAATAAATAGAAATATTTTCCACAAACTCTTAACTTTTGTTTCCACAAAATCACTTTCCTTCATCTCTCGTACAGACACTCCTCATCTGTACAGGCACACTCCTCATTTGCACGGCCTGTTGGGAACCCTGAGACATGGCTGCTCTCACATCCGTCTCCGAAAGCAAACAACGACTAAAACCTTTCCCGCTGTCTCTGGTCTGCCTTTCGCTTTTTATTTCGTACAGTACCGAAGATTAAAAAGATAAAAACAAGAAAAAACACCGAACAGAAACGTCTGAGGTCCTGTTTACACGACAACGTTTTGGTTACGTTTGACGGCGAATGTTTCCTGTCGAAATACATTTGGGAACTCGCTCCTAACAATCCGCCCCCTAAGTGAACCAGATTCCACTCTGAGTAATGTTTTCACACATGGGATGATCCCAGATCAACATTTTTGCTATTGTTGCAGCTCAGAGTCACTTCATGCAAACGCGAGAACACTTTATTCCCGCCATCTCTAGCGTTTCCTGTGACTTTTAAGGAATGACCACCGACTGGAGTTGCGGCCGTTTTTCCCATCGCCCCTGTTGCCGTGGAAACAGAGGTTGTAATAGTGTTATGATCCCGTCTTCGTTGTTCTGTTGTCGTGTAAACAGGGTGTAGCGTCGCCGTAATCCAGTGGTAATACAGGTGATTACATTCCTCCCCTTGTTACATCAGCGAGAATGGGAGCCCCCCACCCACCCTGAGTCCAGCGACACAGGCTGCAGCTCAGTAACAACATGCGTCTGATTTTCTCTGTGCACAAAGAACCGTGTGATGAGATCTGCCAGGTAGACAGAGAAAGAGAGAGAGGGGCGGTTAGCTGAGAGTGTTGAGCTGCAGCCTGTGTCGCTGCCCTCCAAAAGTCGCCTCTGGAGGGCGCTCTGCCTCCCTCTAGGAGTAGGAGTGGTGGGATCCATTGGAGATGTGCGAAGTGACCGAGGTGCTCCGGCTCAGGACGCCGTCGCTGCCCCCGGCGGCCCCAGGCCCACCGCCGGACGCCGTCCTCCTCAGGGGTTGGGGGCTGTTCCTCAGCGCCATCAGGTTGGGGGCGCCGCGGACAGCCAACCCACCGCCTCCATAAACCCCGCCCTGCGACGAGGAGGAGGAAGACGAGGACGAGGACGGGCCGGAGATGGAGGGCGGCGCGGGCGGTGGAGGAGGAAGCATGGCCAGGGACTGGGAGGAGGAGCGAGAGGGGAGGTGGTGGGGGAAGGGCAGCGGGTGTGGGTGGGGCGCCTCGCCGCCGGGGCCCCGCCCCCCGGCCCACTCCCGCTCCCTCTCCTTCTCCCTCTCCCGCTCCCGCTCCCTCTCGCGGTAGAGCTGCGGCGTGCTCTGGTGGTGGTAGTGCTGGGGCAGGTGGTGGCGCTGGTTATGCGAGGAAGACGAGGAGGAGGAGGAGGAAGAGGAGGCGGAGGAGCGCGACGAGTGGTGCGCCTCCCTTCCGTCCCGCCCGTGGCCCACGGCCATCCCCAAGCCGTGGGAGGAAGAGGACGACTCGCCCCTCCGGTCGCCGGCGCTGTTGTGGCTGCGGCGGGACGGCGGCTGCGGGGGCATGTTCTGCTGGTGGACGCCGTGGCTCCAGAGGCCGGCGGCGCGCGAGCCCGGCGGCTGGGCGTTGGCGTAGCCCTGCTTGGCGTAGACGTCGCCCGGCACACCCGTCAGCGCCATGTTGCTGAAGCCCAGGCGGAGGCTCTCGGAGTCGAAGGCCTCGATCTCGCTGGCCTGCCGCTCCAGGAGGGTGCGGATGCGTTCCGAGCGCTCGTTCTGCAGGGACAGCATCTCCTCCTCGATCTGGGAAAACAGCGACAATCTTTAAAAAGCTGCAAATGCTAATTTCGATTTTGTTCCATACCGACTTATACCGATGCAACGATAAACATCGAATCAAAATGAAATAGTAAACCAGCCGCAACGATCCACCTTCAGCCAATCCAGAAACTGTTAGTAACAGCAGTTATGGAGGATACAACAAAGGTTTAACACTTTTTAACTTTGTTGTGTCGCCTCCACTCGGCATTTTAAATGCTCGAACTTCTATGGTAGTTTGGCTGGAGGATTGGGGGACAGCATCCAACACAATTTCCTATCAGATTGGATTGTTCGTCTGGAAGGGGGGGGTTTGGTCTTTACTCTATAACCCTGCAAGACGTTACCTCAGTTATGAACTGTATTAAGGCTGAAACAATCTGATTAATTGTTAATAAATCAAATAGTTGAATAATCGTCAGCTAATTTAGTAATTACAGTGGGTACGGAAAGTATTCAGACCTCTTAAAATTATTCACTCTTTGTTTCATGGCAGCCATTTGGTAAAACCAAAAAAGTTCATTTATTTTCTCGTAATTTTCACTCAGCACCCCATACTGACATGAAAAAAACTGACATGTAGATTTTTTCACAAATTTATTAAAAAAGAAAAACTAAAATGTCACATGGTCATAAATGTTCAGACCCTTTGCTCAGTATTGAGTTGAAACACCATCATTGGCCATCATTCCAAAGAAGTTTGGAATGATGCAACAAGTTTTTCACACCTGGATTTGGGGATCCTCTGCCATTCTTCCTTGCAGATCCTCTTCAGGTGATGGTGAACGTTGGTGGACAGCCATTTTCAGGTCTCTCCAGAGATGTTCAATTGGGTTTAGGTCAGGGCTCTGGCTGGGCCAGTCAAGAATGGTCACAGAGTTGTTATGAAGCCACTCCTTTGTTAATTTAGCTGTGTACTTTGGGTCATTGTCTTGTTGGAAGGTGAATCTTTGGCCCAGTCTGAGGTCCAGAGCACTCTGGTTTTCTTCCAGGATATCTCTGTACTTGGCCGCATTCATCTTTCCTTCAATTGCAACCAGTCGTCCTGTCCCTGCAGCTGAAATACACCGCCATAAGCATGATGCTGCCACCACTATGTTTCCCTGTAGGGATTGTATTGGGCAGGTGATGAGCAGTGCCTGGTTTTCTCCACACATACAAAGTTCACGTTTCGTCTCATCAGACCAGAGAATCTTATTTATCATAGTCTGGGAGTCCTTCATGTGTTTTTTCGCAAACTCTTTGCAGGCTTTCCTACGTCTTGCACTGAGGTGAGGGTTCCTTCGGGCCATTCTGCCATAAAGCCCCGACTGGTGGAGGGCTGCAGTAATAGTTGACTTTGTGGAACTTTCTCCCGTCTCCCTACTATATCTCCGCAGCTCAGCCACAGTGATCTTTGGGTTCTTTTTTACCTCTCTCACGAAGGCTCTTCTCCCACGATTGCTCAGTTTGGCTGGACGGCCAGGTATAGAAAGACTTCTGGTCGTCCCAAACTTCTTCCATTTAAGGATTATGGAGGCCACACCGCCCTTGGGAACCTTGAGTGCTGCAGAAACTCTATTGTAACCTTGGCCAGATCTGTGACTTGCCACAATTCTGTCTCTGAGCTCCTTGGGGAGTTTCCTTGACCTCATGATTCTAATTTGCTCTGACATGCACTGTGATCTGTGAGGTCTTATATAGGCCGGTTGTGTCCCTTTCCAAATCAAGTCCAATCAGTTTAATTAATAATAGCTGGACTCCAATGAAGGAGTAGAACCATCTCAAGGAGGATCAGAAGGAATTGGACAGCATGTGAGTTAAATATGAGTGTCACAGCAAAGGGTCTGAATACTTATGACCATGTGATATTTTAGTTTTCTTTTTTAATAAATTTGAAAAAATATCTACATTTCTCTTTTTTTCATGTCAAGATGGGGTGCTGAGTGAACCTTGATGAGAAAATAAATGATCTTTTTTGGTTATACCAAATGGCTGCAATGAAACAAAGTGTGAATAATTTAAAGGGGTCTGAATACTTTCCGTACCCACTGTAAATAATCTTTAACAGGAGAATAAAGACTCTAAAATAGGAAATTTTCTGGAAGAAAATAATTAAATCAACCGCTAAGTAAAAAACACCTACAAAAATACATTTTGCATTTGAAAAAAAAAACTTACATTTGAAGCACTTTTCGTTGCATCTGGATCAAATTCAAGAAAGAAAATCTGTTAATCTGTTGCTATCCAAATATTAATATGTCGCCATAAAAAAAACTAAAAACAAAAGAAGATGTGAGTTAGACGTGTTTCCTCTTGCTGATTTACAGTAAATCGGATTTGGTGTGTTTTGGTCTTTATTCTATATATAAATTTAGTGATCAAATGATCATTAACTGGAGCAAACAGACTCTAAAATAAAAAAATGTTCTGAGAGAATATCATAAATAAAGCAAAACAACACCCAGAAAAATTAATACATTTTGCACCACTGCTTCAATCTGAACCCCTTTTTATTGCGTCTGGATCAAATTCTGTTGCTTTAGAAATCGGGAGTTAGACGTGTTCCCTCCTGCTAGTTTAGAGTACATTAACTATTTGTTTTAATTTAATATATGAGTGACAGAATATTCCAGCAGCAACTTGTTTTTTTTCTGTTATTCTTTATGCAAGTCTCTTTTGAAGGTTTTGTTTTCTTTTGGGCTGATTTGTTAAACAATCGTAAATAATGTGACGTTTCCTCTCTAAAAACGACTGAACCACGTTTTAGGTTTAAATGTGACGAGGCGGCTGACGCGCTCTGACCCGCTGCTCCAGCAGGGCCCGGCGGATGGACACGCGCTGCTCCAGGTCCTTGACCTCCCTCTCGTGCTGCGTGTCCGTGTGGATCTTGATTTTGCTCTGGTAGGCGTTGAGAAGCTCCAGCTCCTGCTGCAGCTGCATCCGAAGCACCTTGTACTCCGCCTCCTGAGTCTCGTCCAACCGCAGCTGTAATACGATGATAAATAATAATAATAAACCTTTGTTTTTTGTCTCTTTAGAATAACCACTAGGTTTAAATAAAAGTGATTTACTCGAGGGCAATTTAAAGTAAAGCCCACAAAACACAAGAAATGAGGCACTGTGAGGATAAAAGCACAATAAACCGTAGAAAAAGCAGATTAAAAAACATGTTAAACACGTTTGTCTTGAGATTTGGAGAGCAACAGGTGGAAGTTTAGTCCACAGTTTTGAAGCTGCCACAACATTTTAAGTTTAATCAAGTCTATTCATACAGGACTTTTATCTAATCCTGGGTTCATTTGAGGCGCTCAGAGCTCCACCGTGCACACAAGCACCTGAAAGATCAGATAAATCCAGTTAGTCCAGACCATTATGAGGTTTAAAAATATATGAAATGTTTAAAATCCACCCTAAACCAAAAGAGGAGCAACTGAGTGATTTAGGTTCGCAAAATATATTGAGAAAATATCGTCATCGCAACATGACTGCTTGCAATATTTAATTTGAATCGTGGTACATTTAATCCTAGCCGGATGGCCTAAAATGGCATTGAATGGTATAAAACTGTGCAGTTATAGTACGTTGTCTTATGCAGCTCAGAACATGTTTAGATGTTAACGATTCATTGAATATTAGCATATTTTTGTGTGAAAATACTGTAGTTCCATTGCAACGCCACTAGTTGGTTCCGTGTTCTTTTAAACTTGCGCCTGTGCACAAAAACCTTGCAGCTAAAACATCTGACATGGCGGACAGACGACCGGGTTCAACTGTCGCTTAATGTGACTCAATTAAAACACCTGAGTAAACGTTAAACGTGAATCATCGCAGTTTAAATATCAAAAAAGATGGAAAAATGTTTATTTGACCAGAACACTGCCATAAAAAAATAGAAGCTAAAAACAGGGCATCAGTTTGCTGGATTTTGATCCCAGAGCTGCATCGTTTATATGAGGCGCAGCCTGAAAAAATTGCTCATTACGAAGCACTTTAACAAGCTTTTGACAAATAAAAGCTCAATTAATTCAAGACTAATGCAAACGAATGAACGCAATTTAAAGGAGCACTAAAGACGTTTTGGTCTATTTTGGCGGCCCAGTGTGGACGAAAGTGGGAGACTGCATTTCCCATGAGCACCTGCGCATAGCGAGGTAAAATCCTGATCTCTCAGTCGCCTGCAGTTGGATTGAAGCACATTTCTGTTTCCAGTGTCTTTGTGAAGGATGAATAGCGATGAGGGGATGATTCTAATTGTGGTGAAACAATGTCGGATGATGATGTTGGAGGTAAGAAACGGAGGAAGTGACGTATGCCGTAAAGCAGTCAGCACATTTGTAGTTGTTTTGTTTGGCAGGTTTTCCTACCACCCTCCTCAAAGTTGCCTAATGTCGGTTAAAGCGATACGGACCCCCTAAGGCGTCATTCAACGAGCTGTAAGTTGACGTATGATCACAAAAGTCATGAAAACATTTTATGAAGGTTGAAAAGTTACTTAGAGTTGGTTTAATAGCATTTATATGTGACAGAACAAAAAAAGTGGAACGTATTTATGAAGTGGAAGAAAAATTTATGGTTGATTAAAGCAAAGTTTAACTACGCTTTAGTCAGATTCTCCAGATCTCTCCACCTCCTAAATGTTTGATTAAGGCGTTTTTGAAGCGGAGAAACATCTTAAAGTGGTAGGAAGCCTTTTCTGGGTGAAACCTCTGATCTAAATCATCACATCGTAGCTCCATAGTGTTTGTTTGGTTGGTTAAAGCATGCGGTTGACGACCATGGATGTTGCGTGTAGACGAATAATTTCCGTTCTCATCTGACCTGATCCAAGCACCTGCACAGTTTCCCAGCTATAACTCTCTTTTCTCTGTCTGCACCCTAAAGCCTCCAATTAGATGATTTCTGAATACTTTGTGTCAGTCTGTCACATCAGTCAGGAGACATCAGTGGTCGGCTCTCCTTACTCACAGCCTGCGTGGACAGCATGTCGTTGATGGAGTGGTCGTACTGCTCGGCCAGGATGGCCAGCTTGCGCGTCTGCTCGTCCTTCAGCCGCTTCAGCACCGCCTTGTGCTCGGACTTGGGCGTGTTCTCCAGCAGGTGGTTGCGCAGCGCCTTGTACTGCCGGGTCTGGATCTTGCAGGTGTCCTGGAACTGGCGCTTGATCTGGAGCTCTTTTGACTGGAGGGGAGACGGGAGAGAGATGCAAAAAGCTGGGCTGAGAAGAGCTCGTGTGGTTCAAAGAAAGCACCAATAGATGGATGTATGAATGAATGTTACCTTCAAGATTACAGAAAGTGATTTGAGACCATTTAAGTAATCTTTGAATACAATTTAATGAAGAAATGCCTCAACTAGTCCACTCATAAAGCGAAAACGATCATTCTGACACCAATATTCATTAAAAATAAAAAAAATTCAAAGGATTTTGCTTTATTGGTCATTTTATTATGGCTTCCTGTATTACAATTTGGTGAGGTAAGCAGGGAGGATTTTAAATTTTTCATCATCCCATCATATTTCTTCTGTTGACATAGTTTTCATACAGTCTGCAGGGAGGATTTTATAGTTTAGGTAGTCGCTTCCTACAATTTTGCTTTTAAACTGTAATTTTTGTTATTAATTTTAAGTTTTAATGTGTTCTCTTCTTTTTTTATTTGAGCTTAGTTTCAAATTTAGATATTTAGCAACTATGTTGTTGCTTTTTAAAGCAACACAGTGTGGTTTGGGTGATGAATGAAAAGGTTAAACCATAAAACTAATCATATTTTTTGTTGTTAATTTTACGTTTTATTGTCTTTTTCTATTGTTTTAATGTGATGCCTTTTTGTTTGTTAGGCCAAACATCAACTTTTACTACAAGGCAAAGATAAGTTGAGGAAGTACAGATTAGATTTTTTTTTATTTGTCCAAACTTATCTAAAGTAATCACTTACCTTCGTAAATCATAAATTAACCAAATTTTGTGTTTTGATTTTAGCAGCCAAGCCCAAGTTTAACTACTTTCTGACCCTCAGAATCAAGAAATGTATTAATTTGAACCCTTATGACGACATGAAGTAGGCTGAAAGTCACAGACAGATTTACTTGAGTTACTTTTTCAATAGATCCTTACGTTTATAAGTAGTTTTGCTGCAGCTTACTTTTACTCAAGTAAAAATGCATTAGAAATATTCTGATTTGAGTAAAACTTCTCGCTACTTCACCAAGTATTCGTAACTTTCCTGCGAGGGAAACAATCCAAAAATGCACCAGAAGGCCGAACGACAGTTTTTGGTGAGATGAGACGTTTTGTTTGTTCACAAGTTTTGTTGTTTTCAGCCAATTAAAAATAGACTAAATATGTAGTAAACAGTAGACATTGTTACTGGAAGTACTTACCCTCATTTAACGTATGTATAAACTATCTAACCAATCGGCTGCACCAGTATTGATATGCAAGCTTAAAGTTGCTTTTATTAATAATAATCTTTTTTTTTGTTTTTTTTGTATATTATGCTCACAACCAAAGCATATTACATTTTTTAATAACATTTATATTGAAGCATTCAATAGAATAAATAGGTCTTGCCATAAAAACACACCAGTATCCGTTTCATAAAACATCTAAAGCAACGTAAAAACTCCCAAAGTTCTAACATCTTTCATAACTTCTTTACCTCATCACTACGTCATATACCTAAAAAATGTAAATAATCATCACTTATTAATAATAAGCCCGGCTTTAAAGTGCTTTGGGACGACATCTGTTGTAAATTGGCACTATATAAAGTGATTTTTGACTGTAAGGTTTTACTTTTAATTGAGTAAAAGTACATCAAAGTGATCTTAAGTATGTCTTCTGGCTGTCTTTAAATGATTGGGATTATAAATATGTATAAATTTAGATTAATGGAGGGAAAACTAAGTTTTTTCCGCATTCTGTTCTCACTCCTCCATTCTTATCCAGACCTGAAATCAAAAAAATAATAAAAAAACCTAAAAGCCAGATTTTAGGAACTTGCAAACATTCCCAACAGAAGTAGTTAAGCCCAAAATTTAGGTTTGGAGTTTAGTTTATTTTATACTATATGGACATTTTGAAGCAGCTCAGTTAAAGTCCTGCTAAGAATCTGGAGGGAGTTTAAGATTTGGTTAATTTTGGTCAGAGTTTCAGCATAAATTATCAAAAAATGGAAGACAAATACCTTCAATCCAGGCTCTGCGGTCAAACTATGAACTTCATTGCAGTACTTTCAATATTCAAAGTTCACCATTAACTGATTAGGCTATTTTTAAATGTCAAATAAATTTGTCTTTCAAAATTATTAAAACTTTAATACTGATCATAATTTCAGAGATATCCGCTTTATTTCAGGAGCTTTCCACTTACTAGTGATACGTAAAGTGATATTTTCAGTTCTCTGATCAGCCCGTTCTTGCGTGTCGTCCTTTAAATATTAAGTTTGTCTTTCCTTGGATGTAAAAAAAAATGACCTTTTAAACTCTGTAAAGTTTCTTCTGACACTAAAGGAGCGATTATGACAAACCGTTTGCTCTCATTTTGCACTAAATTCCAACTAAAGAATTTTTTATGCTCCAAAACTTTTTATTTACTTAACGTTTCCACAAATATGCAGCTTTAGTTTGCTGTGCCCTTTTACACCTATTTGATTAACATTTTCGAGTAATGCTTTACTTACTTGAGTAGATCTTTGACCAGAAACAAAGTAGTTTCCACTTCAAATATTCAGCAAATATGTTGTTGCTTTTTAAAGTAACTTTTAAAGTGTTTTTGGGGAATGAGGTTAAACCATTAAACTTTCGTCGTTAATTTTAACTTTAAATGTTCTTTCTCCACTTTTTAATTGTGAATTTTTGGCTTTTTTTGTTGTTCTGTCACGTAAAACTTACTAGAAAACAAAGATAACTCGAGGAAATAGAAAATAGTTTATTTTATTTTGTAAATTTGTCCAAACTTACCTAAAGTAATCACTTACCTTCCTAAATTGTAAATTACCCTAATTTTGGGTTTTGATTTCAGCTGCCAAAGCAAAGTTCAGCCAATTTCTGACCTTCAGAATTATTAACATTAATTCGAACCCTTATGACGACATGAAGTAGGCTGAAAGTCACCGTCCTCCATCGGGCTGCAGGACTGGGTAGTAACTAAATACTTTTACTCAGATTTACTCTAGTTAACTTTTGAACAGGTTTTTTCTTTTTACTTTTACGATTTGTTTTACTGCAGTTTTGTGTTTTTACTTTTCTTCAAGTAAAAATATATTAAAAGTATTCTTCCTTGAGTAATAATTCCCGCTACTTGACCAAGTATTTGTAGCTTTTCTGCGAGTAAAACAAACATGTTTTAACCAAACATGCACCTGAGACAAAGTTTAGGTTAACATTTGCTAACCGGTTTAGACATTTAAGACGTTGAGTGAACATACAAGTTAATCTCAGTGAAATCGAATAAAAATATAAATTTATGTATTTGTTAGATTAAATCTACATTGTGACAAAAAACACGTTTATATGAGCTAATGTAATTTTCTAATGTTAAATGTATAAAGAAGAAAATCCTCTGTGATCAATCTATGTAATGTGGATCTCATCCATAAATTAACCTTTTTAAAATTCCAAATGATTAATAGATACATATATAAAAATATATAATTTTTAAATTAATTGACTGTCCAGCGCCAAATATAACATCCTTTTACTTCTTTAGGATTATATTTAAAAAAATTACATATATCTTTAAATGAATTATTGCACCAGTTAAATGTATTCTAATATGAATTTTAGGAGAATTTTCACAACAAATAAAATGAAAACATGAGATGATGCAGGAGGAAGTGACTATGAGGAATCTTTGTACTAAAACACACAAAAAAAGTGAAACGGGAAACGAATGAGGTGACAAAATAAAAGTCAAAACAGACGAGACGATGATTTCAACACAAAAACATTTATTTATGTGCAAATAAAAACCTAAATGTTTGCGTACAGGATTGCAGCACTACTGCTCATGCTGGTGCGTAAATTAAAAAAACAAACAGTGTAAAATAACTTTGGGGTAAAAATAAAAAACTCATGATGAAACAAAACGTGAACAGAAGAACAGGAGTTACATTCAACATTAAAGCCACACGTTAAGAGTCGACTTTTTTATTTTATATTCCTCCAAATAAACGGTTCAAATGTTGCTAAAAAAACAACAACAACATAAAAACAAACTTTTATTCCTTCATTCGATACGCCTTCTTTGTTTTTTCACTCGATCCTGACATAACGATCTGATCAGAGCACTTTGCTGTTAACAGCAGAAGCTAAAACACTTAAATGTTAGCATTTTTTTTTTAAGCTAACGGAGTAAAAAAAAAAAACGGAGAATGTTTTAACTTATCTTTGGTTCCTAAAAGGAAAAAAAAACTAATCTAAGGAGATTAGCTGCATAAATTCTTCCTTGTTCTGCATTTTATTCATATAAATATGTAATTTTGGACAATTGTCTTGGTTTGGTAACGAGCAACTCGCCCTGCAGATTGTCAACATAATATGGCTGCAGTAACATTAAATCAAGCCGATATATTATTATTTTTCATTATATTATGCTAAAGTACTTCAAGATACAATATTTTTATTTTTTTTCATCCTACTTCTACTTTACGTCTTTTCACAACAGACCACGACTTGTGCAAACAGTTGAAAGTTAGTCGGCACTTTTCTGTTTCAAGCGACGAAAAGCGGGGAAATGTTTAAATGTTAACGACAGTATTGCATAGAGCGCAATACGGTAGCATAACTGCAGGGAGACGTGAAAGATGGCCGACCTTTACGCATAAACAACTAAGCTAAACGAGGACCTTAAACTGTTTAGCCGTTAGCATTTAACAGAGTTTTATCTCAGGGGTTCCGGGTCGTGTTTTATTGGCACTTTTACTTTAAATCAATTTATTTGAATCATTTAAATTTGAAGTTATTTTACTGCTGCACGATAAAAAAAAAATCCACCTTTTAATTTAATTACATTTAATTTGCAGGAAAAAAAAGAAAGACTTCTTCAAATTAGGAAATCCTAGTAAACATGGGCGACCTCCCCACATCTACAACATCTGCAGAAGCACTTGTAATGTGTGATGTTGGGTACGGTGGAGGTGTGGTGATGCTTTGGGCTTCCAACTCCCAAAAACACCCTCCTTAAATTTGAGTTTTTAGAAACTTTAAAAGGTGCAAGAAGTTTCTGCGTCCCTGGGGTGTGAAGACTTCATTTGAAAACAAAACCGTCTCGCTCTTTAAAATGGGTAAGACAGGAGAGCTTGCCCCTCTAGTTTGGTGGAAATGTGTCGGGTCCTAAAGAGAAAGAAAATGTCTCTCTAAGAGTTATGTGTACGTGAAGCATGGTGGATGAGCTGTGATGCTGTGGGCCTAATTCTCATATAGATCCAAAATAATTACAAATGAAATAACTTTCAATATCGGCACCTTTAGCATCTTGTAAACAAGAAAAAAAATGTTTAAATCAACTTCTTCCCCCAAAGTGATCAGAAACTGTCAGGCTCGCTCGCATTTAGATCGATTTGCATGTACGCACTGCGTGGGATCTGTGATGCTGTGGGCCTGCTTATCACATACATCTAAAATAATTACACAATAAATTACCGATACTTTAAATGTTGGCACATTTTTTAAATAACTTCTTTTTTTTTTATTCAATGTTTAAAAAAAAAAAAGAGAAAAAAATTAAAAGTTGGATTTTTTTTAAAACGTTTTTGACATTTTGTTGCCTAAATAAAATAAAATAAACCTGATTTAATTTGCAGCATTTATGGTTTGGTGGGTTACTCACGTCTAACTCGGCCTCGTATTGCACTTTTCCTCCAGCCGCCCTCTAGTGTTCATTTGTGACATTAGTGAAGTCGCTCTGAAATCATCACCTTTGGTTTTGTTTTTTTCACAGTTTTGTTTGTTTATTTTAAAGCGGAGACGAAGTGAAGCTCCGATCACGGAGCGTCGTAACACCGTCTCTCCTAACTTTTGTTCTCGCCGCCGTCGAATTGGCGCGCATTCAAAGTAAAGGGAGACAACAGGATTGCATTAACAACCAAAATAAAAAACGGTCTTAAAATAACCATTAAAAAAAAATGAATCGTCTTAGAAATTAAGAACAAATTAATAAAAGTGATGAAGGTTCAAGGAACTTTTACAAAAAGCACATTAAAGGAGACGGTAAAGGTTGCCGGTTCTGATCCGACTGAACCATTTTTTCCCCCCATTCACCTCCACGGTCGAATCTTCCCCCTCACAAACCTCCCAGACACCGTCCGCCTCAGCCCGCACTCCCACCTCAGATCGTCACGGTACATCCTCTCCCTCTCATCCCTCCTCTTCCTCTCCCGCCGCCTTCTCTCCCTCTGCCGCATCTCCCTGACCTCCCGAGGCAGCAGGCGGGGCAACCGGCTGGGGAGCTCCTTCTTTAGGACGCCCAGGGCGCGGAGCCTGGCGCGCACGTGCGGCGGCAGGCTCCCAGCGACGTGCCTGGCCAGTTTCAGGACGACGGTGTTGGCGAAGTCCGCCAGGACGCCGAGCGGGCGCCTGGCGAAGCGCCGCAGCCACAGCAGCAGCTTCGCCGGACGCGAGGCGCCGCCGCAGCGAGCGCGCTGCTCCGGCGGCAAACTCTTAATGGCGACAGGGATCCGCGACTGGCGGACACCCCAGTTGCGTCCAGCCTTGGGGAACATCTCGTAAAGGTTTCGCTCGGCCACGCCACCCAGAACCGACTGGCACATGGCGAACAGAGGGCGGGGGAGGCGGAAGAGCACGCGCATGCACAAGCGGTTGAGCTTACGAGGCGCCTGCTGGAGGAAGCTACGCGCCGGCCGGACGACGACCACCACCAGCAGGTAGAGGGAGAGGAAGAGCGAAGGCGAGCTGAGGAAGGAGGCGGAGATGAGGATGACTGGGACGTAGTAGAGCCCCAGGCTGAGGGAGAGCGCCAAGCTGAGCAGGCCGCCGCCCCAGAGGCTGAGCGACAGGAAGGCGGAGAGCGACAGCGAGCAGCAGGAGTGCAGCAGCAGGTATGCGAAGAACAGCGCCAGCAGCGCCAGCTCGGCGGAGAGCACGACCGACGCGACCGACGGCAGCGGCGGCGAGCGGCGCAGCGACAGCAGGAACACGGACAGCAGCAGCAGCGTGAGGTTGGAAGGCTTCGCTGCGGCGGAGAGCGACAGGAGCAGGCAGACGGCGTGGGAAAACAGGGAAGGGAGGGAGGTCTGGGGCGGCGCGGCAGGGGCGGGGACAGGAAGCGGCCCCAGCTCCTCCGGCGTGTCGGGGAAATAAAAGTCGGACAGCTGGTCCAGCTCCCGCTGGCGGTGCCGCCTCTTCTCGGGGGCGGATATGAACTCAGACGGACATCCATCGGCCACGCCCCTGCCCTCCTCCTCCTCCTCATCTTCTTCGTCTTCGTGGTGAAACAACCTCCCGTGATCTTCCTCGTCCTCCCACTGCCCCCCCTCTACTTCCCTCTCATCACTTCTCTTCCTTTCAGCCTCGCACAAACTTTCTCCTTCCACTTCCTCTTCACTAAAACCATCCCCGATCTCCGGCGCTCCCTCCGGCTCGTCCTCGCTCGGCTCCGCCTCCGCCCCTCCTTCGTCCCGCTCTGACTCGCCCTCCCCCGGCGGCGGCGCCTCGCCGTCCCAGCTGCCCTGGCTCTGGCCGCTCTCACTCACTTTGAGGCTCTTGGGCTGCTGCCGGACCTCCACGGCGTGTTTCTGCCGCAGCTCCTGCTCGCGCCGCTTGTTGTACTCCATCTGGTTGGTGAGCTCCGTCTGGTGCTGCGTGCGGATCAGGTCGGCGCGCGTCCGCTGGACCACGCCCAGCTGCCGGAACTCCAGCTCCTGCGTCGACTCGTGGTGCCGCAGCAGCGTGGCGCACTCCAGGTCCTTCAGGGTCTGCTTTTTGTTCAGGTCCTGCGGAGGAAACAGCACCAACCTGTCACCAAGCTGAGCCGCGTCATGTTCGGATCTAAACCAGCAACCATCCAGCCTCCACCTGCTTCAATCACACTTCATTTCTCTCCATTCATCTAACCAGCTCCTCCCACAGCACAACGCTGCCACCACCATGCAGCTCCGTGTTTTTCTCTCATCTGACTTAAACAACTCTATTAAAGTAGTATGACAGTTTATAGTTATCGTGATGATAATCGTAAATTTATCGTCACCATGATTAATTATGACTAATAATTGTTAGTTTTACTTACTAAGCCACAGATTTGTCCAGTAGAAAAATAAAAAATAGAATCAAGTTGAATCTTTTTGTAACTTATGTCCTAAAAAAACAAACAAAACAGAAAAAACTTCATCCCATCACTTGGGTTTTGCGATATAATGGCTTCAACGTCGGTATCGGCCGATATTTTTAAGATAACGTATCGGTTTGATAAGTGAAACTGCGATTGCAACCAATATTTATTTGTTTTGTTAACAGTAATAACAATACCATGGATGCTACGATTGAGGGGTATTTTTCCTCATTTTGGAAAAGGAAACACGATATTATTAGTAAATATAGTAAATATCAGTTATTGGCCGCAACAAGGTATTATATATATATATATATATATATATAAGATATTGGTACCAGCCCACATTTTCACGTCAGTGCTTCCATAATCAATAAAACAGGCCATCGAAATATTGTGATAAAAGGTTTTAACCGCATCGCTCATAACAACTTTCCATATAATCCTAAAATAAATATACGTTCTCAGTCTAACTTAATAACTAATTTACTTATTAATATTTTAGGAAAAGTATTTTAAATTTTAAAAAGAATACCGATTGAATAAAAAAAATAAATAAATCTGACTTGCCAAAATGAGGATGCATATAAGAAGCAAATAATTCCAACATAACAGGAAAAAAAGATCTAAAACAACATCGCTTGTAATTGTAGTTTCGTAATATCATGGAAAAGCAATTTATCAAATGAAAAACTGCACACACACAAAAAAACACATTTATATTCATATAAGGTTTAAAAAAATCTAATATGCTGAATTTAACAACTAAGGATACAAACAAAGAAATGATTCTTTGTAATATAATATTGCAGAATTTTGTAGCTAAATATTGGACCAGATGGAAAAATCCATTTTAGACTGGACAGATGAAACAACCCAATGATTTCTATTGCCGTCATGCTTTTGTGTGGATTTGTTTCATTTGATTTAAAAATCGGTTTTGGAACAGTTGAAATCGTGCGGCTCATGTAAATCGAATAGTTTTTTTAGGGCGGGCATCCCTGTTAAACTGAATAATTAGATAAAATCAACAATAATGGTTAAGATCGGGCATAAAAGCCGCAATATCGTCGGTATCCGCCAAAACACTGATATCGGTGCTTCCCAAAAGTTACCGTGTGGCTGAGGACTACAAACATGGTGGTGGCAGCGTCTCGCTGTGCTTCCTTAACCAGAGAGGAATCTATCTTTAGGCTGCAGGTTAGCAGCTCGGACGACTAGCCTCTGGTTTCGCTGTATGCAGACATCGGACACGATACCTCTCTCAGCAGATCCTGCTCCAGGTTGTGTCGACCGAGCAGCATCTTCCTCTTGTACTGCCGACTATTGAGCTCGTAATACTGCCTCTGCCTCCGCAGCAGGCCGGACTCCTCCTCCGCCTGCAGCTGCTGCATGCACTCTTTCTGGTGAACCAGCCACTCCTGCTTCTCTCGCTTCGGCGTCGACTGGTTCTCGTTCAGTTCCTTTTTGGGGAAATTATCGGCATTAGAGGGACGGAGAAAACTTTACAACACGGCTCCGATGATAGACGCCTGCCAAAAAGTTCACAGATGTGTAAATTTAATCTGGGAAACCCACTAATAAATCATTATTTTGCATTATTTAATACTGATAAAGGGAAAATTGATTAGCGAGGCTGATTGTAAATACTAGTAACTTAGTTTGAACTGTAGATTAAATATACATGTGAACAGATTTGGCAGGAAACCTGTTTTGTATGGAAGCAAAAAGATTCCTTAAGAAAAATTTTATGCCCTGAATTAACAAATGTGAAGTTTAAAAAATCTGAAATAAACTCGCTGGTTTTTTTCCAGAATTATTTTTCTCTATTATTTATTCAGCATTTTCAACTTCAAACGTCAAAATCAAGAATCCCAAATTCAACAAGGTAAATACGGGGTTCACTTTTAACATCAGGGCCTCTGGGATTAACAAATCAATCCAGGATTACATCGAACCGTGAAGCTGAGGTTTGCTGCCGATTCGGGATTCCGCCTTATTTTTCACAACCTTAAACACGTTTTTATCTTCTCTAGATAAAAAACTACGATTATTCTAAACTAGTTTTAGAATATTTATAACCTTTCTCTGATAGAGGGGACACTCAAACACATCCTAGATCTGAATATTCATCGAACACTTTGTTCTGTGCAAAGTTAACTAAATAAAACTATTTACAATTTAGAATTATGGCATTTTTTTATAGTTTTGACCATGACTTGTCATATCAATGCACATTTGCCTATTTTGACTATTTAGCTAGTACGATAGAATAATCCAGTCCAGGTTTGAAGTGCCTATGTTTTGTGGTTTTGCAGCTGGAGTACTTCTAGAGTGCTGCGAATAGTAAAACAGTTTCAGAAATCAGAAAAATCGGTTTTATAAATCACAAAACTGGTTTTAAATATTCTAAAACTAGTTTAGAATAATCCAGTCAAAGTTTTTTATCTAGAGAAGATTGTGGTGATTGATGGTAGCGGAAAATAAGGCGTAAACGCCCTTCAGCCGTTGCCTGAATTGGACGATCAACTTCAGCTTCGTAGTTTTTGGTAAAGTTTTCGTCAGATTCATGCTAATTTCCCCGGTTTCTGCCAGCGACCTCTTTGAGCTGCTCCTTGCGCTGCCGATACTGTCGTTTCTGGGAGTCCAGCAGGCTGGTCAGCTCCTTTTTCTGCTGGCCCAGGATGTGCTGCTGGAACTTCTTCTCCTCCGTCAGGACCGCCTTCGTCTAAACAAAGCAAAAATAAAAGTCTCGGTCAGAAGCGCGGCGGGACGTGTGGGGACGTGGCGCCCGTTCGGTTCCTCCGGCCGAGGCTCACCTCCTTCTCCAGGACCGCCTGGTGCTTCTTGGACAGTTTTTCCAGCTCCATGGAGAAGTTGTTCCTCTGGCTCTCCAGCTCCTTGTCCAACCTCAGCTGATGCTCGTCCATCTCTGACTTCAGCTTGTTCTCCAAACCCATCAGTTGCTTCTGGTTCTGCCGCCGCATTCGCTTGTACCTGCGACATCATTTTTTTATTTCAGTTTTACTCCCAACTCTTCTTTGTGGAAAAGTAAAAATAAAAAATAAAAACGTGAGCGATCAGCGTCCCGCGGTCTCACCCAGACATCTGCTCTCTGAGAGCTGAGCCCTGCTCATGCTCCTGGATCTGCCGAGTCACCAGCGAGGCGGTCCTGATGGTGGCAAAGTGATCTCGCCGCCGCCGCCTGGCACCGCCGCCGCCACCACCACCACCACCACCTCCTCCGCCGCCACTGGACGAAGCTTCTCGTTGAGATTCGACCTCCGGCTGATAGGGATCGTCATAGATGTTGTCGTGGCTCTATAAAACAGAGACAGGAGGAAAATGTATGTTTAATAAATCTACTGATCGGCTACCGGCCTATATTTAGTTATTTTTATTTAACAATAGCTTGAAAACACAGCTGGACGTCTGACATACATGAACACGATGCTACCAGCGATAAAAAACCCCAACAAAAACCAGCCAATGTAGGAGCTTGATTCATAATTATTTAATTTCCCTTTGGGATAAATAAAGTATGTTTGATTTGACTCATCATACTATGTAAAGTTGAAAGAACTAATTGATTAAAATCGATTATTCAAATAGTTCCAAACTAATTTAGTCGTCGATTGTTTGCTTTATAATCACGTTTTACCGTATTTTTAACACAATCTGTTATATCTGCAGTCAAAAGGTGGCAGTAATGAGCTACCTAACACTGTGATGTACCGGTGGAGCAGTAGAAGAAGAAATCAGCCAATCTTTCAGTCTTGTTTTGCTAGCGCATGGCTCAGCCAACAAAGGCATTTGCCCTGAGCAAGATGGCGGAGCAGGAAAACGTAGGAAAGTCTTCTATAAGTGAACATCTGAGACAAAAACATGTCGGAGTTGAAGCAGGAGAGGAAGAACCAGCGCGGTAAAATAATCGATTCAGAGTAAAGATAAAATAAAATAATAAAGCATGAGAAGAGCACAGATATTTGTTAACATGCTGAACATTCAATAAGTTGTTTGGAGTTTTACCTCATTTTTGTATTTTATGCCTAAAAATGAACAAATATTTTACAATCTTGAGCTTATTTGTTCTTTTAAACAAAGTTAAATAAAGCGCAGTGAACGGCACAATTCTCCAGTCTTTTCCTTGTTCTTACTGAATTCGTTCTTAACAGCTTAGAGGAAAGTAAATATTGCATAACTTATTACTAAAAAGCGATTAATTGCAAAAATAATGAACAGATCAATTGATAATGAAAATAATCTTTAATCGCAGGCCTAATAATATGCCTTCAGGCTTAAATTAGGAGTATATTATTGGTGCTGTTCAGAATTAAAATGCACGCGTCAAAAAAGTTGACATGTTTTGGATATTTTACATGCATTTTCTGTTCATATTTCAGGGAATCTTTTCTCTCCTTGCAGGTTTTCTCCTGTTCTCTGCCAATTTTTCTACAATACATTGACAAGTAGATCACTATTCATGGGTTTTCCTCACTATTCATGAATTTCATGGCTGTACAGCTCCGATATTAGTCAAAAAATTTTATCTGATTGTAGCGGCCGGCCTCTAAAATCTCAGATATCGGCACTTTGATACAATCGGTCTGTTCCAGCAACTCCTATTCAGCATGTAGAGCTCAGTAATCTAGACTAATGCTAATTTGATATTTTTATAAATTAGTTTTTTCTATTCACACCCTGAAAGTAACATGCAAGTATGTATGATTTTAATCGCTATCAGGTCGATATTTTTATCGGGCAAAACTGAAGACTGAAATATCGGTATCGTATCGGAAGTGAAAAGGCTTCATCGGGACCGCCGTTAGTGAATTTAGTTTTTCCTAGATTACAATTTCTATTAACTTAATTTTAATAAGAGCAAACTTTAAGATGTTCTTGTTGATAATACACTTGCGTAATAAACAACGCGCAGAAATAAACATGAATTTCTTCCTCTTTAATGACCAATTCGGTCCACCATTTCAATACATCTCCAAATAAAGAATAATTGGGTTTTCAGTAAGTGATTCGTTTGGGTTAAATAATTTTATCAAAACTAATTCTGCACCATGGTTTGCATTTGCAGCAGAATTACTCTTCAACCATAGATTGCGGGAGGAGCGCCGGTCGATCGCTCGGCATTAAAGGAAATAGAT
Source organism: Orestias chungarensis (assembly GCA_032876305.1). Classification (NCBI taxonomy): domain Eukaryota; kingdom Metazoa; phylum Chordata; class Actinopteri; order Cyprinodontiformes; family Cyprinodontidae; genus Orestias; species Orestias chungarensis. The sequence continues at coordinate 230,902 of JAVLVB010000507.1, read as the reverse complement.
GCCCGCGTCCATCCTTCCCTTTGTCTTTTGATTCACATACCTGGGTAGCAAACACAAGTTATCTTTGCGTTAGCCGTCTTAGCAAACTATGTGTCGCATAGCGAGTCTCCTAGTCTCTCTTAGCAGAGGCGGAGCTAGAGCAGTTAGAGGCCGGGGCCGCAGCCCCCCTGAAATCCAAATAAATGTACGTATATGTATGTATTTATAGACTTTATATAGACAGTGGGTTAATGCAGCTATGCAAGACAAACCAATTTGTGTTACAGATAAAATTTAAATTCATCCTACAAGGACAAAACATAAAATAAGAATGATTTAAATAATCTAAAATTAAAAGGGCATTTTGTTTTTTTGGGTAGTAGATCTTTTAGGATTGGTCATCTTTTAAGTAGCTTGCAAGCTCAAAAAGTGAGGGCACCCCTTCTGTAGGGGGTGCATATCCCCCAGAGTGCAGATTTAGGTCACACTTAACAAAAAAAAAAAGGAAAATTTTAGCTTTTATGTATTAAAACATGCTTGCAAAATAATAATGACTAAATAATGTTAAACGAAATTGTTGATTAAGAACGAGGATTTGAAGGTTTCCTTTATTCCTTATTGCTGTTTTGAATGAAAAAGGCAGACTTATGATGCATGTTCTGGATTTTAGTTGGCTTCATATTAACAAGCTCTGAAGAGTCTGGACTGACCAGAGGTTTGTGCAGGACAGAGCTGTTGGAGGTGACGGTGTGCTCGCCCTCCTGCATCATGGCCATCTCCCCGCTGTCGTCCGACCCGTCTGCCAGGCTGTTGACGGAGCTGCTGTGGGAGCTGGCGCTGATCGACATGGACGGCAGAGAGTGGGAGCTCTCCATGCTGTTCACTGTGCCGGTGCGCAACATGTACCCCTCCACATCCTGGAGAGAAGAGACAAGCGAAACACTCAAGCTTTTAGGGTACGAAATCTAACGTTTGTGGAGTAAACACAGCATCACTTCATTCACCTTCCAGCAGATTTGCTCGTTAACATTTTAAAGCACTAAAAGTTGCAATGGTTCTGTTCTTTTTGTTGCTGTAATAAAAGTTATGGCGGGTTTGGTTTTATTGCTTAACCGTTTAGCATCATTAGCTTCCTGTTCCCCCTACAGCAGGGGCGTCAAACTTAATCGCACATGGGGCGAAAACCCAAAACACGCTCGAGCTCGAGGGTTCAAACAGGATAAACATTTATTGAACACACTAAAACGTTAAAACGTTAAATTTTTTTAAACATTAATACGAATAAAAGCAGGCAGGACTTTTATTACGAAATAAATCAACTTAAAGCTAAAATAACTTATAATATTATGATCTCCATACCAAATATATACAACCTAAATCATACAAATTAGGAAAAATGTAGAAAAGAGAGCAAACATTAAAATTGTCTTTGCTCTTCTGTCATATTATATTAAAAAAAGTAAATCAGAAAGAGCAAAGTTACTAAAATATCCCAAAAGATTTTGCTTAAATGAAATATAACCTGTTAAAATTATACAAATTCAAAATATGAACACGCTGCACAACAAAACCTGGAAATACAAATAAAATTTCCACATTAGCAAATCAAATCTTTCAGTTTTCTTTGGTCTCATGTCGTTTTTATCAAAGATGGATGTCTGGCATCTTTTTTTTT
>JAVLVB010000507.1:177737-217573 GCA_032876305.1 Orestias chungarensis | reverse complement strand
TACATACATATGTTTATATAAATATACATGTTTATATAAATATGTATATACACACATACATACATATATATACATACATGTTTATATATGTATATACACACATATATAAATATATATTTATATATGTATATACACACATATAATAATATATACACATATATATATATATATATATATATATATATATATATATATATATATATATATATATGTACATATATATACACATATATAGTTTTAGAATCACAACAACCAAACCCGTATCTCAGGCGCCTTTCTCGTTTTAAAGAGAGACATGTTGACGCTGAGCACCTCGTTTTTTATTTAACTCTTCCTTTTAATTCTTCTTTCCACTCTTTTGTGATTAAAGAAATCTAAAATCTTACAGAATATTTTTGTCCAGTTTCTAACTGAAACTACCAAAAATCAAACTTTTCTGCAAGAAATTGGAGCTCATTGAAGTCGACAATTCAAAACTGATTGGAAAAAGTTGTTCCAGGGTAATTTTTTCATTTGTTTTCTATATTTTTCTACCTTTTTTTTTAAAGAGATTTTTTTGTAGAAACTAGAAAAAAATTGTTGTTAGGACAATAATTTTTCTCTACTGTATATTTCTTTCGAATAATTGTTCCAATAATTGTCGTATAAAGGAGGAGAACTCGTGGGTTTTCTCCAAATCAAATAAATATAAAGAGACTTTAAAACAGAGACTTTCCTACAACAACAAGACATGAAAAAATTAATTAGTCTTAATTATCTCTGAGTAGCAGACACTTTCTGACTCTCAGGCTAATTTTAACCTAATAAAAACTTCTCAAGCTGTGTTAATGTTGACAGACGCGACACCATCAATTGAAAACGTCCTATTTTAGATGAAACTTGTCACCAGTGATTGGACTGCAGCACGGGGCTCTCGTTCTGGGCGATGTGGTATAAGGCACTCATGGCATTCATGTTGAACAGCGGCGGCTTCCTTTCCGCTGCCATGTGACGAAGCGTGACAGAAACGAGGAGAGACAGACAAAAAGCAAAGAAAAACAGAGGAAACGGCTTCAGCTTTGTGAAAAACATCCATCTTTGGGATCATTTAATGTCTCTCTCTCCTACCCAGCTCTATGCAGGTAATGCCAAGTGACCACACATCCACCTTCCCGTCGTACTGACCCTCGTCCATGGCGAGGATCACCTCGGGCGCCATCCTGCGCGGAGGAAACAACAACCAACGTTTCAGACATTTTTTTAAATATAGTTGATCAACAGAGCTGAAACCTCAGGGTTGATTCATTCCCAGCGTCTGCACAGCATGGACAGACTACATGGAGGCGGTCAGGACGGCTGATCAGGAGTAGCTGGGCTGGTTTCTACCTGCTCAACGATGATGCTTAATTCTGCTTTAATTTGATTTATCCGCACCATCACATCACCGTTGCACATTTATACATCCTTGGGTCCTCCTCCGTCTGCAGCTGCAGATTTCCTCAGTTTTGTTGCATTTACTGTTTCATTCCCTTTATTATTATCTTCTTTCCTTTAAAGTTCATCCCCTTGTTTCGTTTCACATAAAACACGAAGCTATTTCTAATAAAGTTTCACGCATATATATCAATTGAAGCATTGTAGTTTCCCTTCCCCTGCTGGAGACAGTGAACCTGGTTATTTTAATACTAGCAGGGATTCACTATCCCAATTTATCTAATTAGAATATCCAGTAAAAAATTAATTTAAACATTAAGTCGGGTTAAGTTTGGACTCAGGCCTCTAATTAAAGCTAATTAGTTGTGTTGTTTACAGTTATTTTTAGGCTAAATCTAAACTCGATCAGCTGCACAAAGAGACAAGTGTGGCGCTTGCAGCTGTCTGATTTTATTTTAGCCTCCTTGCTGTGTGCAGTAAGAATTAACTCTGCATTGGTGGGAGGCTCAAAGATCTGTGGATCGTTACGTTAGCTAAATCGTTAGCCTTTGTTGTTTTGATGAACAGAGAAAAACTACTTTATAGAACATAAAGTTCTTTAAGAGTTGTTTTTATCTCGTGTTTCCTAACTAAATATCCATGAAGTGCCGTAGCTTAAAAACTGAATCAGAAGACAACTTTAGCTACGTCCGGTTTTATTCTACACGCTGCATTTGGTAAAGTCTGAAACCATTGAGCCATTTTGCTACTCAGCCCTCACACCATGTTGTGCAACAGCAACTATTGTTGACGCGTGATTGGTTCCCAAAAAACAAAACAAACAGCAAAAAGAAAAAAAAACACAAATCTGATCCGAAATCGCCCGAACCGAACCGACTGAAACACACAAATTGTGATTTTTAGGGTCTCAGGTAGGCCCGCAACTAACGATTATTATCACAATCAAATAATCTGTTGATTATTTTTTTAACGAGCTTTTTATTATTAATTTTATGCAGCATTTACTTTCTCATATAAGCTATTGAAAATGAAATACAAAAAAGAATTGTGCCGTTCACTGCAATTAATTTAACTTTTTTCATTTTTAGGCATAAAATACAAAAATAAGGTAGAACTGAAAAAAATTATTGAGTGTTCAGCATATTAACAATAATCTCAACCCTTATTGTGCTCTACATTTAAATTCCTATTTAATTAGATGTTTATTGTGAATGTTGTGACTTAGTTGGACATTATTGTTCCTAATAATCTGAACTTGTGTCTCTACCAGCATGTTTAGAACAGAGTTAGTAAGTGGTAGACATTGCTGGGGGTGAGCGTCTTGTTCCACATGTCTTCCTTTATTGTTGCTTGTTTTTTTTCTGCATACCTGCCACTCTAAATTAATATTAACTGAATTGATTTACACTATTTAGTGCATTTATTTCCTTATTAACTATTGATTATTTTACCACGCTGGTTCTTCTTCTCCTGCTTTAACTCACATGTTTTTATCTCAGATGTTCACTTACAGAAGAATTACCACATTTTCCTGCTCCGCCATCTTGCTCAGGGCAAATGCATTTATGCCACCTGAGCCATGTGCTAGCAAAACAAGGCTAACGATTGGCTAATTTCTTCTTCTACATCTCCACAGGCAGATCACAGCATTAGGTAGCTCATTACTGCCACCTATAGACCGCATATATAACATACTGTTAAAATAGACACTTATGGTAAAACTTGAATATAAACAAACTAAAAAGACGAGTTGTTTCAGCTCTAGTCTCGGGAATAGAAAATATACAAAGAAAATGTGGGAATCCATAGTGGAATCACATCCCTTTTCCCAAAAATGCACAATTTTCATGCTTGGCATTAAAAGTGAGGTATATAAGATAAATACATTTATAAATAAAGCATGCTATTACATGATTTCAGGTTGTTTTGGCTTTTATTTATGGGTGATTTTCTGAAATGAGCAGTGAATGTTTTACCAGTACGGTGTTCCCACGAAGGAGTTGGCTGGAGCAACAATAGAAGCAGAGCCGAAGTCTCCCAGTTTGACCTGACCCGGTTCTGTTAGCAAGATGTTTCCCGCTTTCACATCTCTGGCAGACACAAAGAAAAAAACGGTGAGTCAGGGATGAGAAAATAAACGGAGCGAGGCAGCACACAAACACACAAAAAATAAGACAGAAAATGAAACATTTGAGGCTGCAGGGTAGCGAGTTGAACCCAAAAAAGTGTTGCAGCATCAACTGTGTTGCCTAAGCTTTGCTAGGCGGGACGGTTTCTGCTACGTCTCTTGTCAGAGGAGTGGGCGAGCAGAGCGGCACGAACAGACGACGGACAGAGAAAGAGGGTTACCTGTGAATCATGTTGTGAGAATGAAGGTAGACCAGTCCCTGCAAAGCACCGTGGGTAATGGCAGCTATTTCCGACTCTTGGAGCGGTTTCTTGTGGACTGTGGGAAGCATTTTTTATTTATTTTTTTACATTTGCATAAATAATAAAACTAAAAAGCAAAATAAAAGTTGCCATAAATGTTTTATTAGCTCTTACCTTCTAGCAGGTCAGAGGCTGAACCCAAACAATACTCCATCACCAGCTAGAAAAGAAGAAACATGAGTTGAATCCCTCTGAAGCATCATTGGAAAGGAACCGTTTTGCTTCCAGATCGTAGCATTCTGGCTGAAAACTGCACTTATTTATTATAGATTTACTTTATTATTGCTTTTGAACTTTCTAAAATTACTACAAACATGGAAGCGTTAAGTGGTCACGACTTTTTTGGGGGGAAAAGTTTGAAAATAATTAGGGCTTTACTTTCATCTATTCGACAACCAAGGCGAACAAAAAACGGAAAAATGCAATTTTAAGTGGCTTTTTATGATGAAAAGATACATAAGGTGCTCTGGATTGTAAGACTTTAAAAAGGTTTGTTACACAAGAGCAGAATTTGTGTTATAATTACTTTATCGTTGTCGCTAAAACATTTTTTGTCCATAATCACCCGTTCCTACTTCAGAACTAGAAATATAATCGTGATACTTGCAGATTATCACAATGATAAATTAAGATTAATCTTGCTTTTATTATTTCTCATTTGTTTTGTTAGTGTTGTTCAATTAAAAAATATAACAGACTTACAATTTCCAGTTTATGTAACTTGATACCTAAAGAATCCATCAGGGATGCGCCTATGCAACATTCTCCGATGGCAGTTGCCGATGTTTATGTTGATTAAAATGTTGCTCGAACGCTATTGTTGTTTTAGAAATGTAGAAATATAATTGAATTTGTACTCAGTAAATAATAATAGTATGATGAAGAACTGAAATACTTGTAAAAATGTTCAAAGATGTTTCTGTGGCATCAAAGACAAAATCAAACACAGAAGAAAAAAATCATCAGTATCGGCCAAGTTATTTTAAACACAGGCCAAGAATCTCACAATCGGTGCATCCCTTTAGTAAATTATTACGAGCAGTATTTGTCTTTATCATAACTTCTGTTGTAATAATGAGATTTATTGTGCAGCGATAATGTTCACAGAAGGGAAAACGATGTAATCTGTAACAGTTTAGTGCGATTTAATGCCAGCTAGTGAGATGTCACACGTGTTACGTCTGTTTATAACAGCAGCAGCTCTAGGTTATCGTTCCTATAAACCCAGCAGGTCTCACCCAGGCTGTGTGTTCCCTCAGGTAACAGCCTCGATACTCCACCGTGTTGGGGTGCCGCAGCTTCTGCAGGAACTTCACCTCCTTGATGATGTCCTGCCATTTCTGCGGAAGAAACAGCCAAAAGAAGTCAGAATCTGATCCTTTCACGGTTTATTATTCGCCAGTCGCCTGGTTTATTCCCCCGTACCTCGTTGGACTGTTTGCCACTGTACGACATCTTCTTGATCGCCACCACCTCATTGGTGCGGATGTCGTGGGCCTGAAAGGGGAGAGGGAGGAAGAGGAGGAGATGAATCGAGCTCTAACGCCGTGCACGGCGAGGTTCAGGTTTAGTTTGAAACGGTTTCCTTAAAAAGACAAACTGTGATTCATCCGGCAATTATAAAACTGGTCATGACAAAGCAATCACGATTACATAAGGATACCCTGCCTGGCGTTCTCTCTCTCTATCCACTCCGTCTCCTCGTCACCGTTCATTTAACAGGCCTTTTCATTCACCATCCATCTCCGTATCGTTTTTAAAACTCAGCTGAAGGATTTAAACTCGCCTCAGTCTCTGGTTTTGGGTTTAAATCCCTTCTACTGTCTGACTCGTTACGCGTCCATCAAACTGCTGCATGGATCCGACTAACGTAGATCTAACGTCTTTCCTGGTGGGACTTTTAGAGAACACTAACTCCACCGTGTTGTTGAATCTTGAACTCTGACCTTAACTGAGTCGAGTGAGTCCTGCAGAGCTTTAGCTGCTCATTTTGAGATCTAGTAGTCATTTTGAAACCGATCCAATCTTAAATATCATCATCACCCACAGCTCTGAAACATCTGTACTGAAAACTACATATTGCTCCAATGTGTGTGTATATATATATATATATATATATATATATATATATATATATATATATATATATATATATATATATATATATATATATATATATATATATATATATATATATATATATATATATATATATATATTTATTTATTTTTTATTTATTTTTTATATATATAATAGGCAAATAAAGCAAATTAACCAAGACGAAAATGACAATGAATTAAATTAATTATCAATTAAAATCAAGATTCTACATATGGAGTTACAATTATTGCTACTTTAAAATGTGGATAATCTTTAAAAGTGAGTTTAGGATCTGCTGGAACTACTTGAAGTGCTAAGGAGCAGGAAAAGGTAGACTCTGATTGGCTGCCTATTTCTTCTCTTTGGAGTTATTATGACGTTTTCCATGCTTATCAAAGCCAACTACAGGATTTTATGCGTCTTGCTATGAGTAAATATTCCTCACAGCTACTTTTCAGATATTAAAATCTATTTAATACTCTCAAACGTTAAAACGTGACCAGAATTGCAAAGGGCCAAAATTTGGGGGTAATTTACAGTTTAGAAACCAACTACACACCATACTAGGATTGTCAAAAAAAGAAAATGGACACAGGTGGCGCTACAAAAGAACAAGCAAAGACTCACAAAGTAGACTGCGCCGAAGCTGCCATGTCCGATCTCCCTCAGGTCAGTGAAGAGCTTCTCCGGGTCCTCCCGGCAGAACAGCTCCGCCACCTCCGGGTCCTTCAGGCTCCCGGCCCGCACACTCGACGGCATGGCCAGCGCCTGGCAAGAGCGGAGGATACACGCTGGGTGAGCGTCTGCCGTTTGGACCGGCTACAAACGCTTGTGCCGGAAAAAACCTCGGGCCACCGAAGCGTACGCGGTCCAGTCTGCCACGTATAACGAGCCATTCGTGAGAGGAAATTATATATTATGAAAGTCTTCTAAATTTACCACAAAAGAGGAACGTGTTTAAAAAAAGAAAACAAAAACAATTTAGAGGAATAGAGAGGCGGTCACACAACAAGAACAACAAGATGCACAGATATGAACACTCAGAAACTGAAATTTATTGATACATGATGAGTGGACCGAGTGCAGTTTTAAAGCCGATCAACAGCTGCACTGCCGATTTCTACCTATGGCAATTTTCTCAACAACAAACACCGTGACAAAGTCGCTAAATTGGCAACAGTGGGGTAAGTAAAGCTAATCACAACAGGGGTAACGACAAACGCTCCTGGAGCGTCACAATGACACGTCTTAGCGCTTCAAGTCGGACACGTTTGCATTTTGTGCACGCTTCAAACACACGTCAGAGCTCTGCACTCCAGGACACCGTTTTTGTTCATTGGTGGATGAAATGGAGAGAGCGGCTCGGCTTTATTTAATAAAAATGTCGGCTCCCTCGGCGTCATGTCTGGATCCACCAGAACAAAAAACATCAGCAGCGTTCAGAGTTTGGTGATTTTTCTAAACTCCTCCAGGAGCTGCGCCGTTGAGGCTGTCGATATCGGCGCTAGTTTCATCTCACTTGAATTAGTGAAAACAGCGACAATAAATCTATCCGCCCTGTTGGAAAACTTGTCACTACGGCCCCTTTTCCACCAAACTGGTTCGGTGCTAGAGCCAGAGTTAGCACTAGTTCTTTCTGTTTCCACTGACCAAACTGGTTCCAAACTGGTGCTTAGCTGACCCCAATTCTTTCCTGGGTCAGAGGAAAGAACGGGTCCAACGTGATGTCGTCAGGGACAGGGGGCGGGGCTACGTAACAACTAATAGCCGGTAAACAGGTAAACGGCGGCAGTTTTTAAACAACACTGGAGTTGCTTGTGGGACAAAAGCACCAAAATGGACCAGTAGTGGTCAGTTGAGGAGACAAACTTCCTGCTCACAGTGTGGTCCTCCACCCAAGTGGAAAAAAAACTTGCGGGGGCTTCAAGGACCAAACTGGTGCTCCAATAAATCCAGCGAGAGATGGCTGCTGGAGGGTCTGAGCGCAGTGGTGATTTGGCGCTAAATCTACTCGGTAATGTTTAAGTACGCATACGCACTGAGCAACGTAATCACGTATCTTTGCGGTCGGCACCAATGTGTGGAAAAACAAACGGTTCTTTGTCGGTTTGCACTTGGAACCAGCCGAGAACCGGCCCCTGGTGGAAAAGGGGTATCAGTCACATAGCAGGCGCTCTCTGATTTGTTGACGCTCAAACGTCCAACGGCGCAAGTTCAGATTTCCCAACTCGAGCGTTTGGAGCGCCTCTGGACACGCTTAAAGGTTAGCAAAACACACAGTGTGACTTTCAGACACTCTTAGGCGCGTCTGAAAGTCTATTTTGAATGCAAACCGGACGCTCTTGATGCTCTCAACGCGCTCGGTGTGAATGCAGCTATAGACAAAATAGACCCAAAGTAGCGATGCAATCTGCTGGGGTTCCTTGGATTGGAAGGATTTTACAGATTATCATTCACAAATATGTTCTACTTTGTGTCACATAAAGAAGGTTTGTCCCGATCCGATAGATAGATAGATCGGATTATATCGGCCTGCATCTAAAATCTCCGATATTATCACTCTAACATGAGCTATTATGTTCCAGCGTTAAATCGGCATCCCCCCTTCTAATTAGCAGCATGCAGAGCTGAGCAATACAACAGTAGTTTGCTAGCAAGCAAACAACTGTTCACATTTCACAATGCAAAAGTAATAAAACTCAGTTTGATTCATGCCAATCTCATTATAGGTTAATATCGGTATCGTATTAGAAGTAAAAAGGTAGTACTGGGACATCAGTAAGAGTAAAAGTGACAAATAAATGCATTACAGTTTGTATTTGTGGCTTTAGTGTCATAAAATGAGGCAAAAGTTAAAATAAACTGGAAGAAAAGCAGCTTGTGTCTCTAAAGAGGCTGAAATCCCTCCTCACGTTATTCTGGTTGGGATGAAACCAGTCCAGCATTTGTACATCGATGCGCTCGACTGTAAAAACGTCACATTTGCCTACAGCCAGAACTGTTGAGCCGCAGGGCAAGATAATCTAAAGGCTAAAGAGCCGATGCCACAGGTCAATTAAATATTCAAATGACGGCCGATATCATCTTATTGTGATTGCGTGTCACAGGAAGAGCAGACAGCGGTTCAGAGTGACCACCTTCCAAAACCTTTCATTAAAAGCTCAGACGCTCGTTTTTTAAAGAACGTTTTAGCTTTGAGTTTAGTTGTTAACAGTTTCAGGAAGTAAATACGATTCTTAATCAGAACATTTTATAAGTTTAGATTAAATGTTTTCTCATGAAATACATACACAATAAAAATTTAAAAATCGGCATCTCAAAACCTATTTATTTATTTTTATCCGTCACTGAAAATAGCAAAGCAATGCTTGGCTGGTTATATAGTCATTTTATCGATAATTGCCAATCGGAATCAGCGCTAACTTGATCCAATATTAATATCGGCCCGATATCAGAATATTAAAAAAAACAGAATATTATATCTGCCTACACCTAAAATCATCACTCCAAAAGAACGTTCCTGCGTTTGATTTGTGCCACCATCGCATGTCTTGTCATTTAATTGTAGAACCTTCCTCTTTTTTTTTTGAATGAATGTTTAATATTTATGTAAAACATTGATTAGTAATAAATTTATCAATTTTTGTCAGAGTAATATCTTCTAATCAGGCCTTTTCTAATATTCCACACTACAAAAGTAATAGAAGTCTGTAGGATTCATGCTGATATCGTATCAGGTCTATATCGGTATCAGGCAACACCGAAGACTAAGTTGTCTAATTGTACAGAATACATGTTATTATACTAGGATTTCCTGTGATGGACCGTCATAAAAAAAGGATAAAAAATGAAAAACAAATTCTGAAATAGATGTTATTTTTTTTAAATAATTTTATTTCCCCTTTCTGGCTCAACGCTTTTAGACGTGTTGCAAATCAGTTTTAGTTGTAAAAAAGCTCAGTCAGATTGGATGGAAGGCATCTAATAAATATTTTTCTCAATTGGCTTCTATTCAGGACTTGGACTAGGCCATTTTAACGCATAAATATGCTTTGATCTAAACCATTAGATCACGGTTCTGGCTCTTTAATTTCCAAGGGTTTTGTAAAAATCAGCTTCATCCTGTTCCCAGACCAGCTTTCCTACTGAAGAAAAGCAGTCCCACAGCATTATGCTGCACCCACTACGTTTTATTGATGGGATGTGTGTTATTAGTAAACAAAATGCACAATATCTCATGAATACATCTGTGCGCACAATATTTATATATTTCAGCGACTGTTTGTTACAATATTTTGAGAGCTCTGAAGACATATTTTTTCATGATATTGCAATATTTAGCTAGTAGGACAGAGTCTTATGCCAGCAAAGAAAGCACAGATTAAGATCACAATATTTACCAACCTCGCTGCGAATTGATTTTTTAATAGAGTGACTAAATCTGGTAAAGTTAAAGGGAGATTTAGGTTTGAGCAAAACTGAAGAGACCACGATATGAAAGCTCAAAGATCTTTCTTTCACGATAAAAAAGAAAGAACAGAGAAGGTTAAATTACTAAAGGTTGTTTAGGCATCAAGATCTTCAAACATTGTATTAATTTCTACTATGATATATGTCTTTATATTGTCGCAAAAATCAAAGCAAGGGATTGCTTAAAATTGGATATTTGTTTACTAATACACTTAAAATGTCCGGTTTTGCACCCGCACAACTGAATCCTATGCAAGAAGCAGCTCACGCCCAACAACAACAAAAAATATGAGTTTCGTTGTCGTTTGTGTTTTTTAGGGAAAAAAAGTACTGAATTTCCGGATATAAACAACAACAGTGAAACCAAAACTACCATTAACTATCATCAAAATGTTACAAAAGGTTCCACAAATATAAACATCCCATAGAAAAAAGTATCTAATCTCCTTTAAAATATGATCAAATGCAGTTTTAGTGCAGTTCAGTGATAGAAATGACATGTTTTTAAAGCAATTGGCGTCATAAAGAAGCCAATATTACACTGCGATGTTTTCTGAGAACAATATTTGTGTTTGTATTGTTTAGTTATGAAGACAGAACCGAAAGAGGTCGTCATAAATGTTTAAATCCACATAGCTCACCCCAAACCTGGCTTATTTTTTAATAATCTACATTTTATCCATTCAAAGACTTTTCTACAAGCACACATTTTTTAAGGAAAATCTGTCAATTTTTGTTTTTTTTTACAGAGAATGTCTAAACTATATGGGAACACATAGATCATGGATTGATGGAAGCCTCATGCTGCAGGTTTTAGATGCTAACTTCATACTAGTGAGTCACTTTTGGCCATAAACTCAAATGTTTCGTGAGAGCTGCAATGACCCAGATGCAAATAATTTTAAGTATTTTGAGTCCCATTCGGTTTCTCTGCAGTAACTGGCTGAACCCGAAGGTGTTGTAGCGCCAAGTCAGTTTCCACTGTCAGCATTCATGAATATTAAAGTATTTTCCTTGTCTGAGCTATTAAAACCCACAGTTAAGTGTTTATGGACGTGATCTCAAGCACTGGGAGGGGGTTGTTCCTTTGCAATGACGGACAATAATTGTAACTTATATTATGATCTCAGATCTCTGGATGTTTTTTTTCCCCGCCTTGCTTTCTCATCTGAGCTTCAATGAAGTGAGACTCCATCAAACAGGCTAGATTTACACTTTTGACATTTGGTGCAACGACTTCCTTAATTGGGGATAATCAACAATCAACTGATAGTTACACATGGAGCCGATCATGTCTGCCTCCACTTTTAGTTAGCCTTGAGAGAGGCCTGACTTAGTTATTACAACCCAAGATCAAAAGAAATCAGCACCTGTTTAAAGTAAATATGAGCTATTTGCATATATTTACTCCAAAAAAAGACAATAACTCTAAAACAAAGGCGTCAAGCAGGAAAACACTGTTCAAAAAGAAACCCACATCAGATGATCCCTTGTGGCCGATCCGGCGCCGTCAAAGAGGAACTGCTCGGTTCCCTTTATAAGACCAGAAGCTTTTTAAATACTGCAACCAAAGCCGAGCTGCCTATTTTTTAAAGAGTCTGGTAGCAAACGACACAGAAAGACACGAGTCAGGTTGCATTGACTCGGTTTCTGTAAAGGCAAATTTCCTATTTCAAGCAAAAAAAAAAAAAAACACAAAACATAAGTGGGTTTATTGAAAACCAAAACCAGTGGTTATAATATTTAGCTTAGTCATATCAACCGTGTATGATTAATGGCACAATAAAATGAGATTATCGATATTTGAGAATAATCATAATCGGGTGATTTTTTTAATTTTTACTTTTGCCCCAACTGTTTGTTCCATTAGAGATTAATAACATACAAAATGGACTAGTGTCCCGATCCAACGTTGATACCAGCCCGATATCAGCAACAACAAAAAAAAAGGCGTAAAAATATCAGATTCTATCGGGCTGGATCTGAAATGTCCCATATAAGCAATTATTCCACCGTTCAAACCACAACAACTTTTCCATTTAGCAATGTTAGTTCAGCTAAATCACTTAGTCAAGACGCTCTTACCATTTCAAAATACAACAGCAATAAGTATAGATGATTTATGACGATATTGTATCGGGTCACTATCGGTATCGGGTAAAACCGTAGAGAAATATCGGTATCGGATGTATAGAGACAGAAACGACACATTATATATCTTTACCAAACTGCTGTCTTAAAGAATGTGACTTTGAACCTGCATGTTATTTAAAAGAGTAGAATTAGAGTTTTTAATTTGATCAATTGTACCTAGAGATCTTGATTGGTTCTATTGTTACTTTAAAAAAAAACCTTGTTCGATATGGTGGCCAATGAAAAGAAAAAAGGATGAAATATTGACGTTAATGATCTACCTGTCAGTGTCAAGTAATAGAATCTGTTCCCATTTCTGCAGGGAGAGGCGAGCATTTGTGTTTTAAAGCTCTTAAGAGTGGATTAGCAGATCTTACCGTGGCTTTTGGGATCCACTGTAGCTAGCCCTGGAGCTAGCTAACCGGCCTGGCAGGAAAAGCTTGGTCTCTCCTCCGCGGTCTACTCAACACGAACAGACCACATTCTGTCCGCCCATCGCGCCGCTAGCTAAACCGCCCCTCCTCCCCCAGCCATCCAGGAGCTTCCCAGCGGCTAGCGGCTCTCCGCTGACGGACATGAGTGGAGCGTCAGTCCAGCCTAGCCGGCTAGCGCTGCTAGCTAACCCCCGAGCGGAGCTGCCAGCTGGATAGAACGGGGAGAAAAAGTCCAGGCCGGGGGCTCAGGGCTGTTGCTAGCACAGCTGCTAACGGAACACCGCGGGATGGGGCTGGCTCACTTTACAGCCCAGCGCTCCGCTTCGTTCTCGGGGTCATCCCGCTAAGGCTGTCCGCTCCCTAGGATCCCCATTTGGCTCTTTGGTTTCTCATTCGTTTTTTTTGTTGTTCAGCAGGACTTCATGATGGCGGAGCGGAGAGGAAAGCGGAAGACCTTCGCTCGTGAGAAACAGCCGAACAGCCAATCAGAAAGCCCCGATGTGGCGGGGCGGGAAATGTGTAACTGATAACATTATTTAAACTAAAATAGAGCTTTCACTTAAAAATGTAACTCATTTAAATTTAAATAGTCATTTACACGTTTTACAAAAGTGGTCAAATATTCGTAGAGAATCGTGCTGGTGTTATAGGTTAGCTGGTAGCGAGGTTAATTGGAGGATTAGGTGGCCGTATTGTTGCCTGATCAGAACTTAATGAAGCAGATTTTAAAAAGTCTCTTATGCATTTTACATTAACCCAGAAAATTGTTTAGTATTCCCGTGTGAAGGGGAAATCTAATAAAAACATTATAGATCATCGAAATATGCCTGTAGAAGATATAGATAGAGTCAGAACAGATGCCTGTGATCTGCTTGTGTCTGGTGTTTTTTGGACTTAAAACACAGAACAACACTTAAATTGGTAAATTACAACTTACGTTTATTAGTTTAAATTTTTTTAACTTTAATCAGGAAACACACCCTTTTCCTCATAATTTTCCATTTTAATATTTTATTGAAATTTCCTAATTTTGTTTTTGAATGAAACTGCACTGGCAGCTCCTGAAAATCATACCACATGAGATGTGAGGAATACCTTGCATATAATTTACTCTCTTTTGCCTCTTCAAAAGTTCATTTGTTTCCATTGAGTAATGTGTGCTTTGCTGGGGTTTTTAGTTTGTTGTTGTTGTTTTTTTAAATAGATGGCATATAATAACAAATTTATTGTTATCTGTCTTCATTTTAATGATTTTTAGGCTCTAAAAACAAAATCTGTAAATTTGACAACTTTGCAATCTTGCAGATAGTATTTTCAAAAAGGCAACATTACAGGAATAAAGTGTTTTTTTATTTTTATTTTTTATTACCATCATATTCAACAAACATGTTATTGGCAACAAACAAACATGGTATCGGCAACAGATGTACATAAATCTGAAAAACCTGCTTCCATACACACAGAAAGGACGAAAGAACAAACTCAAACAAACCAACAAACAAACAAACAAACAAACAAAAAGCCATTAGGGGTTTTCCGGCATTTTAAAATTGTTTATCAAAATATACAGTTCTGCAGCTTGTTCGTTGTCCATGAATTTTAGAGATAAGAAGAGGTGACCGAGTTCTTTGTGAAAAGTGGGAAAAGATGGTTTCACAAACGACATTTATGAATGAAAAACCTGCCCATGATAACTATCACATTTAGCAGCTTTTTGAATTTGTTTTCTTTTCTCAGAGTCCCAAAGATAATGTCTTAGAAAATTCAGGTAAGTTTGGAATTTTAGGGAAAAGCCAGCAGTGCACATCATCCCACAAAACTTTACAATATATACAAACATAGAAAAGATGCTCAGTCGATTCAATATCACCATCACAGAATAAACAAGTGTTATCATCAATAGCAAATCAAAGTCTGAGGAATTCCTTAGAGGAGCAAACACCTGAAAAATATTTTGAAGTGGACTTCCTTAACTTTTGAAGGAGGGGGAAGATTTAAATAATTTGTTCTAATTTTTTCCCTTTGAACCCTAGAGAAGAAATGCAATATAAAATTTGGATTTGATACAAAAGGAAACAAAGCACTTGTAAAGCATTCCCTAATCTTTGAGTTTTTCAGTTTCTTACCTGTGGTACTGTGCCCATTAATCAGAAGCCCAGGAAGAATAGGGGTTCTGTAAGCAGGGTTCTCATAAAAACATTTAGCTGTTCATAAAATATTTAGGGGGATAGCTCTAATAATCTTTTGAAATTCACTTTTATTTATTTGCAGGTTATATTTAATAGTGAATTCTTCAAAAGACGTAATACCTCCATAATTTAACAAATGCATTACAGACCAAACACCTAATCTGCAATATAATAAAACTTGCTGGTGAAAGAAGGAAAGTTTAAAAAGCAGTTTTTTAATGCCAAAGTCACATCTAAGAAGAAAACTAACTCCGCCTAAATGTTTAAAATATTTTACTTGGAAAATGGAACCATAATTTATTTTGATTTGTTAAAAAAGGCCGAAGCCAGTTTATTTATAAAGTGCCGTTCATGCTGTCAATTTCAATAGCCTGGAGTCCTCCATCTTCTAACTGTTTGATTAAGTTTACTTTTCTGATATAAAGTCAAAATTCATCCTATTGATAGATTTGATTGCTGAATTGGGTATTCCTAAAGTATCTGCAGGGTAGATAAGTCTGGAAATACTTTCCATTTTGGTGAGAAATATTCTTCCCAGAATAGATACATCTCTGTGTGTCCATTTATTTAAGTGAGTTTTACATTTTTGAATTTTATCCCAAACATTCACATTTTCTAGATCAAATTTATTTTTATTTATATGCGTACTCAGATATTTGACATTGGATTTTACAGGAATATTAAACGCAGTAGATATAGGACAGTCTTTTAGAGGCAAAATTTCACATTTGTTTAAATTTAACTTAAGTCCTGAAGCCTTTGAGAATGTTTTAATTAATTTAAGAATTTTGGGAATTTCATTCAGGTTATTTAAGAATATGGTTGTGTCATCAGCTAATTGACAAATAGAAAACTCTTTGCCTACCAAAGATAATTTACCAAATTGAGCATTTTTAATTGATATGGAAAGCAAAGGAGAGATTGGACAACCTTGTTTTAGACCTTTGTTGATGCAAAATCTCTATTAGGTACCATGTGGGAGACTCACAGAACTGTTGGTATCTTTGTAAAATGTTTTAATTACATTAATACATTTATTTACAAACCCAAATAAATCTAAAGCTTTAAATTCATGTTCTATCATATCAAAGGCTTTATAAAAGTCTAAAAATAATACAAAGCCTTCATTTTCAACTAAGTGGTTATAGTCAATTAAGTCTAAAATAAGGCGAATGTTATTATGTATAGAGCGCCCTTCTATGAATCCAGCTTGAGTGTCAGAAATAATTTGGGATATGCCTGATTTTAGCCTGTTGGCAAAAATGTGCGTCAGAAGCTTGTAATCATTATTTAATAGTGTTACCGGTCGTAAATTATCAAGAAGAGTTGGATCTTTTCCGGGTTTAGGAATGAACGTGATGACACTTTGTTTCATGGTGTGGGTTAAACAATTATTTTATAATAGTTCTGTAAGCACACCAAACACCAGGGTTCTGATGTAAACCCAAAAATGTTTGTAAAAGTTACTTGTTAAGCCATCACAGCCTGGAGCTTTGTTCTTGGATGATGTCCCCAAAGCTTTATCCGATTCCTCTACCGTAATGTCTGCCTCACATATCTGCTTATAATTGTCATCAATTTTAGGAAATAAATGTTGAACAGAATGATAGAATATTTCTGCCATTGAGTTATGATATGTAGAAGAAGCTAAATTGCTATAGAAGGTAAACATTTATTTGGATATTAGTTTTGAGTCAGTGGATGGTTTATTATTATTATTAATTTGCAAGCAATTTATTCCAATTCTTTCTTGTCTATTTTTTTTCTAATCTACAGAAATGTTCAGTGATTTCTCACCGTCCTCAATCCACTTAGCTCGAGACCTCAAATATGCTCCTTTGGCTTTATTAGCATAAAAATCATCTAAATCAAACTGTAGAATTTTTTTACGCTGTTTGTCATCATCATTAAAAAAAGGTTTAGAGCAGATGTGACTAAGTTCTTGAGTGATTTTACACTACAGGAATAAAGTTATTTTTCATGTTTTATTTCCTGGTACTCTAAAGGGGTCCTTAAAATCCACACACACAGTTTACTCTGCCTAGTTACCAGGTAATGTAGTACATCAGATGCTTTAAAGCACATCATTCGTACACACACACACATATATATATATATATATCTATATATATATATATATAGATATATATAGATATATATAGATAGATATTTAGATAGATAGATAGATAGATAGATAGATAGATGGTTTTAGACCACAGTAATTTATAAGTATGGTGTAGGGCCTCCTTTTGCGGGAAATACAGTGTCAATTCATCTTGGGAATGACGTATACAAGTCCTGCACAGTGATTAGAGGGGTTTTAAGCGATTCTTCTTGCATGATAGTGGTCAGATCACCACATGATGCTGGTGCAGAAAAAAATGTTTGCTGACTCGCTCCTTCAAAACACCCCAAAGTGGTTCAATAATATTTGGATCTGGTGACTGTGCAAGCCATGGGAGATGTTTAACTTCCCTTTCATCAAACCAATCTTTCACAAGTCTTTGCTGTGTGTATTGGTGCATTGTCATCCTTATCCCCGGCACCATCTTCAGGATACAATGTTTGAACCATTGGATGCACATGGTCCTCCAGAATGGTTCGCTAGTCCTTGGCAGTGATGCCTTGGTCACAGATGTGCCAGCAAGAAGACGTGCACAAACAATTTGTCCTCTTTTGAACTCTAGTATGTCACCCATAATATTGTGTGCATTGCAATATTTGAGAAAAAACTGTGCTCTTACCCTACTAATTGAAGCTTCATACTCTGCTCTTACTAGTGCAATGTGCAATTAATGAAGATTGACCGTCACGCTGGTCCAATTTACCCATGAAACCTCACACACTAAAATGACAGGTGTTGACAGCTGTTTCAGTTTTGTTGTATATATATATAATATATATATATAATCCGTGATCAGAAAGCCGAGATACGTAACAGCTCACCTTGTGGTTGACTTTACAGCAATCCCTCATACCTGCCCATGCATGTAGCGACAGTAGAGAGGAAAAATTCCCCTTTAACAGGAACAGACCTCCAACAGAACCTGGCTCAGTACGAGCAGGGGCTTGGAGACACAGATGACAAAAACAGAAGCTGAGATGTGAGATCAGGTGTAGCTTCTATGGAGAGAAAAACAGTGAGGAACAAAAAGTTGGAAACATTTCTCGAACAGTTACTTTAAGTTAAGTAAACATATGTTGAAGTAGCGATACTCTTGGTTGATTAAGACTATTGGCTTTACTACAGACTTTTTGGAAGGGACAGAATTCAGTTTCTGCTATTTTTACAATAGTTTGTCACTAAACTGAGCTATTCAGTATAAAATAAGAAAATGTTTGGAATCTTCTCTTAATGTTTCCATCTGATGTTCAGATCATAGAAAAACAAATCAGGGATATATTCGTTTCCAACATTCCTTAAAACACAATATGATATGACAGATACCCAGAAGTAAAAAATATGCTATACAAACACACGCAAGGACAATTACAAATGAAAAACACTTTCTCATTTAACCGGCACTGTTCACTTTAATATCACACTTTAAAATGTCACTTTAAAATGTCACTTTAATATGTCACTTGCACTCCGAATTTTCATTGCTGCTATGTCCGAAGTCCCATATTGTAGATTCTGTGTAGTCAAATCCTATTCTCGCATAGTTCTTTATATTTTATTATATTATTTAAAATTGTTATCAGGGTGTAAACTGGACCGGGGGATTAGAATTTCGTCCCACCTCATGTACCACATGTGATGAGATGACAAATAAAATTCCTTGATTCCTTGATTCCTTGATGATGTTGCACAACATGAGTCGTGACAGTTTATAATCTTTCTTTAAATTACTCTTTGGATTACCTTTGTGACTAGTTAGGGAGATTTAAAGTTAATTCCTGTCGCGTTGTTGGATTCTGAATTTTCCCATCTGTCAGACTTATTTAATGGGAAATGATCTCAGACACATGTCAGCATAGTAGCACGTATGACTTGTCTGGATTAGAGCTTGTTTATGTAATCCACAAGGTGTAATCTGCCTGTTTATACGTTCAGCAGATTGGATATGGACAGAAAAGCAGTACGACCAAGTTTACCATTTTATATCTTTCTTGCTGAGGTTCCAACCAGCCTGTGATACGCAACAAAGGTGTTTAAACGCTACATTTCTGACTTATAAATCTCTCTACTCCCACATTAGACCTTTATTTTGTGATGTAACTTTATCTACCCAATCAAATCCCTCTGTTTGAGCAGTAATTCCCCGATTTAAACCTACACTAAACCCTTTAACCACCCAGCCGCTTCCCTCCCTCCTTCTTAGCGTTCTGTCACCCTTAAACCTCCCGCCCTCTGTTCCACAGACATCCTTTCACAGCTGGGGATTAAGCCTTGCATAACCTCCTCAATTGGCCCGCTGCAGAAAAAAAAAAGAAATAAAAAAACAGCAGATAATAAACCGTTATTAGTCTCCGTTTGCATAGCGTGGTTCATAAAGCTTCTTATGCAAACAGATTTCAGATGAATTTACATAACAGAAAAGGGCAGACGGGATAAGGAAGACGTCCAGCAGCAGATATTTTGCAAGCCAGCGTGACCCCGCGAGTCCGAGTCTGTGTCACCCTCAGACGGGTCGGTGTGGGAGGTAAACACCTCGGCTGCAGGACTTGCTGTCTGACCCTGGGGCCTCAGAAAGGTTGCGGCAGATTACCGCACAATAGGATAAAACAGACATGTCAGACCCTGTGACCTTTTAATACGTCCAAGATCTGGTTTACATTATTGTCTCTTAGAGCCGGAAGACTAGCAAACGCTTTTGTTGACTTATGGTGACACGTATCAGCCGCAACATGTAAAGTCCAAGGCTTTAAGCTTCTTTAGGTTGATGCTTATTTCATTAAAAATGAGTAGAAAAAATACTAACAATCACTGTAATTCATGTACAAAAACACGTTTGCGATAAATATTTAGTTTCATTTTAAGATGGACATACAGCTGCCATAATCCGCTGGACTTTAAATCGCATGTTTGTAGTCTTATGTCATTTATTGGCTCTTTTTGGTTTCTTTAGTGCTTTCCTGTGTTTCGTTTTGTACAATGCATGCCTGTTTCTCTCAACCATTTGCAATTTTCACCCGTGTTCCCTTAGTTTCCGTTACCATTCTTACTCAATGTATGCAACACACTCAGGTAATCACACTCACCTGTTTCTCACTCCAGTAGTCAGGGGCCGTGTCTCATTTTGAAGTCATTAGAAACACCAAAATTCGAAATAACTTTCTCAGTTTTGCAAAAAATTTTGTAGCTCAGTTGGATCTTAAGCACTAAAAGGATAATAGTAAAATATATTTTTTTTAGAAGAAGCAGAGGAACTGATGTTGATGTAATTTTTCTGTAAAGCCTAAAATAAGAAAGTTAGAGCGACTCTAAAGAAGTTTCATTTTTGATCGATTTTGGCAGCCCCTGGACAAAAGCGGTAGTGACTGCATTTCCCAAGAGCGCTTGCGCATAGCGTCGTAAATCAACATATAATCACAGGTTCTCGCAGCAATGTACATTTAGTGATCCAATATTTTCTGTATTGCCTGAAAAATAATTTTGTCAGTCCCTTTGCAGCCTTTGAAATGGGAAAAACAAGAGAACATGTCATTTTAAAAAGAAACTAATAAGTTGATGTTCAACCTACCGCCCATAGATTGGTTAGAGGAGTTCAAGGGCCAATCAAGAACTGGACCTCTAAGGCTAATGAACCAACTTCTGGTATCTTTGGTAGTGTGGGTGGGTTGTAAACCATGCAGCAACATAAATCCAGTGTCTCAGTGACGTTTGTCAGCAGAGGGAAGCAGGAAGTGCTCTAAGATTGCGGAGCACTTAGAGACCAAATCCATCACTGACTGTGGAGATTTCTCTCTGGACTTAACTCTGGTCCTCTCCACTCTTTCTCCAGACCCCAGAGACATTATTTCCAAATGAAAAGTTGAAATTATTTTATTCTTAAATCAGGATTCTGAACCTTTTAGCAGAAGTCTAGTCTTTTCCCTTACTAGAACAGTCAAGACGGCTGTGAGGTTGTTTCCGCTTCATGAGTGGCTTAACACAGATATGATGACATTTGTACCCTACGTTTATTACTCATCTGTCTGTGACGGCTCTTGATAAAATGATTTCAGTTGACAATTACTTCAAGGCTTTGTTCTCCCTGCTGAACCTTTTGCTACCTCACTTCTTCCTTCCACTTAATTTTGCTTTGGGTAACAACAACCAGCTTTTTCAGCAATTACCTTTGAATTAAATTAAAATTTAAATGGTATTTGAAAGTATATCTGTAGTAAGTAGGAGGATGCTCAAGGGTTTGGTTGATGTTCCTTATTGTATGAATAATTTTAATTTAATTTTATGAAGTATTCCAGGTGTCTGAGACACAGAATTCTAGGTCTTCATTATTTTTAAGCCAATATCAGTAAAACTGAAAGAAACAGAGGTTTGAATAATATCACTCCCTCTGTGTGAGGATGCCATATTCAAATGTGTTAAGATGTATCTGTAACTGTCACCATCATAAATGATGTAATTCTGATATGCTTCATGCATTTAGGATGAATTAAATAAATTTCTTATGTTTTATTATTTAATTGCAGTGTAAGTTTATGAACAGCAGGAACTTAATTAAACATTGGTGATTTGTAAGTGTTGATGCATAAAAGATGTTTAAATAACTTATAGTAAACACATGATGGGTGTTTTAACCTTATTTATGTTTTTTTCTGACAATTGATTCTGCAGTAATGTTTTTTAAAATAAGCTTTCCTCCTCAGCTGGAGACCAGAGCATCATGTTTGCTCCTGATTTCCTCCACTGACTCCTCCCCTCTGTTGGTCTTACATTCATACATCCCTGGATGCAGCCACGCCACAGCTCGCACAAACTCCCCAGCATCAGCAGCATCAGCACCAGGCGGGCCACACAGAGTCAGGTCGCCGCACGCTGAGAGGCAAAGCTGTCTCGGCTGAAGAGGGACGGCTCTGATTCCAGGAAGAAGAGCAGGAAGGAGAAGACGCCCGCTGCTCTGCACTTGTCTGCTCAGGCCGAGGCTTCATGTCCGACGCATTTAACTGATGAGCAGAAATCACCAGAAGAAGGTGAGACACATCCTAACTTTGCTCCCAGAAATGTAACTAAATTTCTCACCATCTTTTTTAACTTTAAGAAATGTTATGAGGTGTTGTAATCAGTTTTAAATAGAACGACTTATTTCTAACAGTTTTGTTTTCATGTCATTATCCCGTCCCACAGAAATGAGCTTCGGGGCGGCGTGCATCTTCCTGCGAGGTGGGAAAAAAAACATCGTAAGTACGAAGGAAAAATTACTGCTGCCTGCATTTTGGAAACATGTCCGACGGCCTCGCTGGATTATAACCCTGTGCGTGTCAAACGGAGACAGAAAATCTGTGTCTGCAACCAAATCAGGAAAGGAAGTCCATAATCTATGTGTAAATCCACAACGTGAGAACATCCATCAATTTTAATCTGTTCGTACGTTTTATTTTTATGTCGAGATGCACATTTTCAGGGTTTGTTGAACAGTTTGGTGGCAAATCTCCTCACTAAATGTGTTTCAGCTGTAGTATCTCATCAGTTTGTATATTCAGTTATGTTGGTTTGTTTATATTGAGTCCAATTTTTCACTGGTTTATTTTGTTTGTTTATTTTTTGTGCAGTCAAGAGAGCTGGCTGAAGATGAGATTGATGGTAAGATTGCTATTTACATGATTTTGTGTGCACTTTGGGTTGTTTTGCAAATGTCTGACCTTCTAATTCAGATACCTTAGGGACTATAATGTGAGAGGGTACATATAAGCAATACATTAATACTAAAGCCTTTTTCATGGAGTCTCTTTATTAGCTAAACAAAAAAAAAAACATTATAAAATCTCTTAAGTCTATTAAAAAAAACTGTCTCCACAGAACG
The DNA here is from genome assembly GCA_032876305.1 of Orestias chungarensis. Taxonomy (NCBI): domain Eukaryota; kingdom Metazoa; phylum Chordata; class Actinopteri; order Cyprinodontiformes; family Cyprinodontidae; genus Orestias; species Orestias chungarensis. The sequence continues at coordinate 194,434 of JAVLVB010000507.1, read as the reverse complement.
TAGATGCTGCTGACATTTTTAATTCCAGCACGTTCCAACACAAAGGTTGAACCTCTCTGTTGTCTGTTTGAGAGTCTTGCTCTCTCCAGTTTTCTCACAGCCTGATTAAACTGCAAGTTGTTTTTTTTAGGAATTTAGAAGAAAAGACAGATTCTGTTTAAATGACATCGTGCTTCCTCATTGAAACGGACAACTGCCAGCTTTAAATCTCCTTTAAATAAAAACGTCTGCACTTGAAGGTGTGGAACGCTCACTGACTGGGTAAAAGTTGGCATTTTTTAAATTTTCCCACAGGTTTCACTTGCTTTCTTTTTGTTCTCATTCACTCAAAGATCTGAGTGAACCACAGGGATGTTGCACCAACAGTGTCCTACCTGTTTAAATCTAAATGATGCTACTAAGATTGAATCTGAGGTGTGTTGTTAGAGCAACTTTGCTTACATGGGGTGTGTTCGCTGATTGCCAGATATGTTTTGTTGGTCCCGTTGCATGCCTCACGCATGTTTCATGTGCACTTCTGCAGAGCTACGAGATGCGTTCAACGAGTTCGACAAGGACAAGGACGGGCTGATCAGCTGTAAGGATCTGGGGAACCTGATGAGGACGATGGGCTACATGCCCACGGAGATGGAGCTGATCGAACTCAGCCAGAACATCAACATGAACCGTGAGTCGGCTCTAAGCCTCGGTATAAATTATTATAGATTTATGTAAAACCAATAAAGGTATGTGCTGAAAACTCCTTCCCTTGCAGTTGGAGGAAGAGTCGACTTTGAGGACTTTGTGGAACTGATGGCCCCGAAGCTCCTGGCAGAGACGGCCGGGATGATTGGTATGAAGGAGCTCAAAGATGCCTTCAAAGAGGTGAAACTGTCTGAAACAGAAAAAGGAAGTCTATGATGTTTAATTCTTTTTTTTAAAACCTCTCTGAGCTTCTTGTCCTCTTCTGCTCTCGGTTAGTTCGACATGGATGGAGACGGAGAGATCACGACGGAGGAGTTGCGGGCGGCCATGAACAAGCTAATGGGAGAGCACATGAGTCGCAGGGAAATCGACGCCATCGTGAAGGAGGCCGACGATAACGGAGACGGGACGGTAGATTTTGAAGGTACATGATTACGGGGAAACGTCGTGTAAATCTGATCCAGGGAGAGATCTGGAAGTAAACCTCTTTTTGCTCTTCATTGTAGAGTTCGTCAGAATGATGTCCGGACAGTGAGGGCCAGCGGCGACGACGCCACACGACCACATTTCACTGCATAGATGGCGTCGTTCTCCAAAGTCGAACCTTCAGGACAATGGGGAAAAAACCCGCTAATGTTAATTCAGCACTGAGGGGAAAAAAACGTAGTAAACTTTTCTTAAAAACCATTCTATGCAAACTGATATGCAAAAATTGACAATTTCATGTATGTAGTAGAATTGAACAGCAGGAAATATATTGTTTTGCATGCAGACTGTAATTCTTTTCAGATTTGATTTGATGGAATAGATTATTTTAGGCATTACTAATAAAAATAATTGCCTTTTTGTGTAACATTTTACTGTCTTTAATTGTTTGATGGCATCACATACAGGTCAAATGCTAAATCCAACTAGGTCTAATACTTTACGTTAACATTTTTTTATGCAGCTCAAAACATCATCTTACAATTGATATGCTTAACTTGAAAAGCAACTCTCAGATGGTGATATGTAAAATGTAATGCCCTTAATTAAATCCCAGTCTAACTGTAAAAATATGACAAATACAAACTTTACAAGGGACTGAACAACTTTGAAGAAAAGCTCCCATGGATTTTTAATAAAATAGAGGAAGATTACATGTTAATTTTGACCTATTAAGAGATATAGCAGGAGAAAAAGTATCTTTGCTGCACCAACCTGAAGCTAAGAGATAAAACGGTTTATTTCAAAGATGTGTTGGGTTTGCAGAAACATTATCTGACCTTTTACGAAATGTTTCCAAGTCCTGAATGAGGCGGAAGCTTCTTCTCCGTCCAGTTTGGGTCAAAGGTTACGGACAATTACAGAAACAAAGAGTCAGACGAGGTAGGATTTCAGGAAAGATGCTCCAACGACGCTGTTTACAGAATGAATGGATTGTAACAGATGATAGCAGATAACTGGAGATAGGTCCAATAAATCAAAATCCAAAAAGGGAAATCCTTAAATATGCAAACTTAAACTAAAGGGGATTAAATAAAACACTAATCATGACAAGTTATCACTCCGTTGATTCAATTACTGCAATCTCCAGATGTATTGGCAACCCTAATATGGGCGAAACGTTTCTAACTCTCGCTGCAGGACATCAGCCAGGCTTCTTTAGGTCAGTTTATGTCTATGCTCAACTCTACATTAACTGAAGATATTTGCTTCGTTAATCTAGATTAAGATGAAACTCTTCAACGAAAAACAACGTTCTGGTGTGAACCAAAAGCTAAATGTATGGCCACTGTTAAGCAAGGTGGTAGATCTGTGATGCTGTGGGTCTGTTTCTCTTGCAAAGGGACAGGAGAGCTTGCTTAAGTACATGACATCACGAAGCATTTGGAGTATTGTGGTGTTTGGCATCGGGTGGACTTGTTTATTCAAAAGAATAACCATTCAAAGAAATATGAACAAATCAACAATAAAACGTTTTACCGGACATTAAAAAAGTACTCCAGAGGATCTGGGGATGGATTTTTTTTTAACCCTGATAATGTATAAATATATTGCAATGCTTTTTAAGCATCTTTTCCAATAAAGATGGAGGGACGTCTATTAAAATGTTTTAAAAAAAAGGAAAACAAAATGTAGCCCCAGGCTAGTTTCAGATCTACAAGCAGCTGAAATGCTTGTAGATCTGAAAATATGAAATTTAAAATGTTTTCAGCAGCTGCGTTTTAAGACTAGATGGAAACATCAACCTTAAATACGCATCATGTTAACAAAAGTGTAAATATTCTCGAAATTGGATTCTAAAAACACAAAACGGAAATTTTCCACTTTAACCTTTTGTGTCAATTTGTTTGTTTCATTCTGATTTTATGTTTTATGGTAAAAGTAATATGTTAGTCAACTTGAATTTAAAACTCCATATGCAGTGTTTTGTGCGATACTAATTCTAGTTCTCCTTAATTTCCTCAAAAAACAAGCAAAACTAAATATAACACTAGTTATATTTAAGCAGGGTATTATTTATATTCCTTGCAGATTTAGATTACGATTTTTAAAGATTTGTAATCTTCTTTTTATGTTTATATGTTACGTTTTAAGGCAGCATGGTGGTGCAGTTAGTGGCAGAAAGGAAACAAAAAGAGTTACGGTGAGAATCCCAGTCTGGATTATTTCTGCATGGAGTCTGCACATTCTCTCTGGGTACTCTTGCTTCCTCCCACAGTCCAAAAAAATGACTATGAGATAGATTTTTACTCTAAATTGTCCTTAAATGTTATTAATCTTATGTCTGATGTGTAAAAAGAGGCTGAAGGTATTTGTGGCTTTTTCCGCATTTTGTTGTTCGGTCCCAAGTAATTATTGCTGATAAGGGTAGCGACCACAAGGATCACAAAGTCAGCATTAGAAAGTTTCTTCAGCTTTCCGAGTTGGAAATCTGAATTTGAGGAGGTTCTAGTTGATTTTTCCAACTCTCTAGTACAAAATGGAAAGCGCCGTAAACCCAATGGTATAAAATCTGCCATGCCCCTCTTAATAATCAGTACAAATTACAGTATTTTTATGACAGGTATAAAATCTTTTATTTCCTGAGCATCTTTCTTGCATGTTCTCTCTTTAATCTTTAGCTGCCTCTATTAGATACAAGTCAGGATCCATTAAATCAAAAGCAAAAATGTTCAAAAAATGTAAAGATTACTTTAAACCTAGATTTAAAGTGTACTAAATTTGTACTTCGCATTTCTGAGTAAAAACTAAAATCTTAATTATTCTAAACATGTAAGCTAAAATTAAAAACTAGATTCTTTGTTTAGTCGAGATTCTTGAAATGATGGTTTTAACAGTAACAACTGAACTGGGATGAAAACCTTTTACAGTTTTAATGCACTGCAGAAATTTGTACTCGGAGCTACATCTGCAACACTTAGCATCGCTAAAAGAATGTAAAGTCCTGTGAAAATCTCTGGAGTCTTGACTAACTGTGCAGAAATGTTTCCAGGCATGCGTTTTTATTTATTCTTTACCATAATATAATAATCTCTCTTCCATAATCACCGTACTATGTTGTTGCTATCCAGACCAGCAGATGAGATCTGTATATCAGATACAAAAAACATGATTAAAGAAAGGAAATTATTTAATAATTGAATGCAAAGATTAAAAACTTTGGAACATTTTTCATTAAAACTGGTGCCTGCTTTGATTATCGAAGCATAAAATCCAGTATAATGTAGAAATGCTGATCAAGTCTGAGCAGAAATTTTCAGGATGCTGTTTCATATTTAGAATAAAATGCACAAATATTGAAAATTACATATCATAACTCTTGTATAAGAGTATTAAAGTCATTGGGGAACATGCTCAAAATAAAACATGAAATAAAAAAGTCCTCCATATCTAATTATTTCATTTTTCCTGGTATATCACTGCATTAAAAACAAAGTCTTTACTTCCACCGCTGACCTGGGGGCAGAAGTTTCTCGTGCTTTATCTTCTAATACTTTGTCAGAAAGCTCCAAATCCTTTTTTCAGCGGAGATTAACGGCCCGGCTGGAAATTTGGAAAGTGGACAAGGACGCTGTGTGCGTTCCCATGTGGACTCAGCAGACAAGTGGACAGATGTTGAAGCAGAAAGACAAACTGTGCCGAGCTGGAAGCCAGCGGACAGATGGGGGCGCGGGGGGCTTATAGTGCCAATTAACCAGAGTACAGCAGGCTCTCTGTGAGGAGACTGAACCTAAAACACATTTGTGAATACCGCTAAACACACAGATATCAAATTAGTCTTGATAATTCAAGACTAATTTGAGCACAGTTTGTCATTCTAATCATTTTATTGATTTTATCTAAATTGATCATCAGTAGAGATGTGTGAAGATTGCATGGATGCTGTTTATCTTAACAGGAGATATAGAGACGAGGGCCAAAGGAAGAATCAGATGATGTAACTCTGGGTACGGTGCCTTTGCACTGATCCTTCCCTGATCCCCCTCCCATCCAAACATCTAGCATCAACCTTTTTTTTTTCTTTTTTTTTTTGCTTTAATCCGATCTAATCTCTCTCTTGGTCACTCTCAATCCTGAGGAAGCCATTCTACCCACAAGCTTGCTTAACCCCTCAGCAATCTTCATTTCCATTTGCTTTATTGCCAAACTGTTGCTAATCCGTCCGAATATGTAAATCTGAACTCCGGCCAGGTTCATCTGATTTCACCGGCTCTGTGAGGGTTAACACAGCTCATAGTGGTCGTCTTTTCTCCGTCAATCTGGAGGTTTGCTTCATAATCTCGTGAATAACCTGTACTGCGTATTACCAAAGCTACAAAAAGACTGTTGTTTAAATAGATCAGTTAATTCAGAAACCTTTTTTAAAATATAATAACAATGGTATAACAGTTTCAGATGAAAGATGATTAAGTTAAAAAAGGAGCTGCTGCTTCTCGGCATCATAGAGGTCAGGAAAGCTTGTAAGAAGCAACGAGAAGATAGGCGGAGCTAAAAAAGAACTAAAACATAGTTGTCAGTGAGAGAAACTTATAGAATTACCTGAAATAACAGCTGTTGCACTTGGAGTTAAATGGGATTCTTCAAAGTATTGCTAAATAAAAATGCAAGTCACACTTTTTCAAATTGTTTTCCTAGAAAACATTTGAAAACAAAATAGCATGTGCCTACTACTTTACAATAATGCAGTATTGTGTGGTTTTCTGTTTGATCTATCTGACCAGCTGCCTTGTTCGCGTCACAAGGTTTACAGAGTCAGTTTCTCGCAACCCAAACTGCTTAGCGCGTCAGCCTCAAGATTTTAGTTTTGGTCTCGACAATAGTTGGGATTAAATTAGTACGGGGTGATTTCCATTAACGATCTGTTAAAAATTAAAAGCCCATTAGTTAAATAGAACATTTTCTATGGCTTTTAAAGTAAGGGAGTGAAAAATTGTTTCTTACCAAACTTTTCATATTTGTATATCTCTAAAAATAAAAAACATGAATTTTTATTTGTTTTTGTTTGGATTTGTCAATCAGACGAAATCCCACTGAAATACATTAAGGTTGGTGGTTGAAATGTGAAAAGGTTGAAGGAATATAAATACATTTGCATTGTACTAGGTTCCAGAAAACACAGAATAATGTGTTATTATTCTTGTGCAAGCATTCAGAGCAGTAATTTCTACAAAAGAGTTTGTCGTTTTGTCATTTTGCTATTTGCTATTGTAAACTAAGGTCCTCTATTGGAGTAATATATCTTAATAAAGCCCTTTTTAACAATTTACACTACAAAAGTAATAAAAAATATGCATGGTTCATGTCAATATCGAAGGTCAGTATCTGTATCGGGCAATGCTGAAGACTACCATATCGGTATCACATTGAAAGTTAGTAGAAGGTTCTTTAACACTGTATTGTTTAGATGATATTATATAATTAGTACATTTGAAATATATTTCAGTTCAGACTGAACTGATTTTTAATCAAGTTATTTTAAAAACTAACACAGATATAAGTAAAAAGTGTAATACATTTTTTATATAAAAATCTTTTTCTTGTATTTTTGTCTTTGGCCAACATTGAAACAGATTTCCGCAGGATTTTCTAAGCATTATTACTTTAATACTGATCTATTGGCTCAATAAGAAGGATTTAAATGCTTAAATTAAATAATAATAACAGAAACTGAAGCGGCTTGTATATAATAAGGTGTGATAGAAAACTATGTATGTTATGTTATATACTATATAATACTTACATATATCTATGTAAGTATGGTAAGATTACTATTTTGGGGGAAATTGTGCAATAAAGACATTGTTTAATGACACTCTGTATCATTCAAGTACATTGTATTATTTAACAGACTTTCATCATATGGTCAGATCAAAATTTTAGTAGTCATCTGTGCCACCTTAGAATCAGGGACGAAAGGAACCACAACAACATGAATGTGTCGTTCGCCCTTTCAACGGAAGCCTGAGAGGGACATTCTACGTTCTGATAAAAATGCGCAGTTCTGCCTCAGAGTGACTTGAAATGTTGTAGCAACATTATTTCTGATTCCTGCGTTGTTTAAACGGTAAGTCCGGGTCAGATAAGTTTATTTATTTACTTTTTTTTATGGTTAACCGCGACCATTCACTTAGCAGGTGGTGGTAGCGTTAGCTCTGCTGCTAGCGTTAGCTCTGCTGCTAGCGTTAGCTTCGCTGCTAGTTTTAGCTTTGCTGCTAGCATTAGCTTCGCTGCTAGCTTTAGCTTTGCTGCTAGCTTTAGCTTTGCTGCTAGCATTAGCTTCGCTGCTAGTTTTAGCTTTGCTGCTAGCGTTAGCTTCGCTGCTAGCGTTAGCTTCGCTGCTAGCGTTAGCTTCGCTGCTAGTTTTAGCTCTGCTGCTAGCCTTAGCTTTGCTGCTAGTTTTAGCTCCGCTGCTAGCCTTAGCTTTGCTGCTAGTTTTAGCTCCGCTGCTAGCGTTAGCTTCGCTGCTAGTTTTAGCTCAGCTGCTAGCCTTAGCTTCGCTGCTAGTTTTAGCTCTGCTGCTAGCGTTAGCTTCGCTGCTAGTTTTAGCTCTGCTGCTAGCGTTAGCTTCGCTGCTAGTTTTAGCTCTGCTGCTAGCGTTAGCTTCGCTGCTAGTTTTAGCTCTGCTGCTAGCGTTAGCTCTGCTGAATACTAAATACTAAAGCTACAGCTGCTAATACTAAAGCTAAACTAATAATTACGGTATGTTTAGTGTTTTGCACTTTTAAACTGAATAGAAACACTGTTTTAAAAACGTAAGCTTTAAAAATGAAATATTAATGAGTCTTTAGAGAATGCTGTCAAAAATGTGGTCCGAGGGCCAAATGTGGTCCTGGGATATAATTTGTGCGGCCATCCGTCCTATCATAGTTTAGGTATGAATGTGGTTGAGGCACATAATTTTCTTGGGTTATTTGTTTTTAAAATAGTGGTTAACTATATGAGCCAGTAATGCAGCAGCAATATTTGATAAAAACAGGAAACATTTTAGTTAAAACGTAGAAAAACATAATTGTACATTTTTACTTATTTGTATGCAAAAACATACAAACATGCATATATATATATATATATATATATACGTTCATACATTTTTTTTATTGCACTTTGTGTAATATTACACATTTAATATTAAACTTCATTTGAGTATTAAAGAAATAATTGTGTATTTGTTTGTTTTTCTTCTCTTTTTGCCCAGATACACCCTGACTGATGTTGACAAGAAATTTCTCTCGGACTTTCTTAGTATTTACAAACAGAAGACTTTTAAAGTGTAAAAGTTTAACCTTTAACTCATCACCTCTGTCCTCCGTCATTCCTCGCCTCTCCTCAACAAATCAAAGCTTCGGCTTCCGGACACGCAGACAAACGTCAGGTCTGCTGAGTTCCTCAGTTAATTCCCCCTTTTCTGTTTCTGCTCATCGCGCCGGCCCGATGGACCTAAAGGAGGTTCTGCAGGTGCTGGAGAACCTCGCTCCTCTGTCGCTGGCCGAATCATGGGACAACGTCGGCTTGCTGGTGGAGCCCAGTAAACCTCGGCCAATCAAAACCATCGTGCTTACCAACGACCTCACAGACACCGTCATGGAGGAGGCGCAGGCTCTGGACTGCGACCTCATCGTTTCTTATCACCCGCCGTTGTTTAGCCCAATAAAGCGGCTCGTTCAGAAGGACTGGAAGCAGCGACTGATCGTGCGGGCCGTCGAGGCTGGGATAGCGATCTTCTCCCCGCATACGTCGTGGGACAGTGTGAAAGGAGGAGTGAATGACTGGCTTGTTGGCGGTCTCGGTGAGATTTTTGGAGAAAAAAAAAGACAAGAATTATTCATACTTTAGGAATTTTTAACATTTATGTCCACAAACTTTATCATGTTTGATTGTGGTTTTATGCGTCAGACCAACATGAAATAGTATATAATTATGAAAGGGAAGGATTGGATGGAGAGCATCCATGATGGAGAGAAATTAAAGCCTGGAGGCAAATTTCTGTTTAGGGTTAGACTTTGACTAGGAAATCTTCCATATATAGTCTGGTATCTGTGGCCTTTCATCCACATGAAAACTCAGTTTTAAATAACAAAAAAATGATTTATCGATGAAATCTCCCGACACAAGTGGAGATTTTAGAAAATTAAATGCGTCAGAGTGGAACTTATTTTTCCGTTTTGTCCAAATGCGCCAACACGTTGAGGTGAACAGCAGGCGCCATGTTTCATTCATAACAGGAAGTCCTGGTTGTTTTGAAGGATTCCGATTGGCTGACACAGGTTTTACGTTAGCAGCACACTGCCCCCTATGTGTTTGGCATGTTTGACACAACATTGAGTGTATGATATTCTTTTTTTCAAAACAATGCGGTGGGAGATATTTGGCAGTGATGGCAGCATCATGCTGAGGGGATGTCTCTCTCAGGCTAAAAACAGATTAGAAATAATTTAAAGAAGGCTAGATTGACATGTAGCCGGGTAAAAAAATAAATAAATCTCCCACTGCATCGTTTTGAAAATAAAAAGAATGTCATAAACTGACTGTTGTGTTAAGCCTGCCAAACATATAGGGGGCACTGTTGGTTCGGTGTGTTCTGGGTGATGCCCAGTTTCGGGATGATTTACATAAGAATCAGGATTTTCATTTACTCCAATTCAGAATCGACTTCAAACATCCCTAAATTGATCAAAAATAAAATGAGATAAATTGTCTGGCAGCCGTTGAAAAAGGATAAACACAAAAGCGTGAAGACATAAGAAATGATGCAGCATTGAGCCTGTTCCACCTGTCCGGCCTCATATGTATGTAGCACTAAATTGGATCCACATCTAACAGTTTTTCAAATCTCTGCAATTTTAAGACTTTTAGATGATTTATATGAGACATGCATCATAATTCTGCATGTAAACGATGGCTGAAAGAACCATTGTAGAAGAATTGAGACCTGCTGTGTGAAAGTAGCCTAATGTCCCCAGATGATCGTCCTTCCTGTTCCCATAAAACCCAAGTAAAACACAGTAAAGTTTGCATTTAACGTGACAGCAGCAATTGAAAAAGGTCAAGAGGAATCGATGCTTTCTTAATGGCCCCGTTTTGTTTGTCCGCCAGGCAGCGGTCAGGTGTCCGTGCTCAGTCAGGCGCTCGGCGGCGCCCCCCACAGTCACAAACTGGAGTTCACGGTCAAGAGCGGCGAGGAGCTGAACGCTGTTTCGGAGGAGCTGAGGGTTTGTGACGATGGAACGACGCTGCAGTGTTCAGGAAGCAGGTTTGTTTACAACGTTTACACTCTGAAAGTCGGGTCAGTAGAGGCTGCAGTCCTCAACGTAGTGGTCTCCGGTTCAACGCCTCACCCTGACCTTTTGTTGTACGTCTTCCTGCCTGGTTACTGTTAAATAAAGGACACCAGTGTGTTTAAAAAAGAAAAGAAACGTGAACTGTAATTTGTTTTATACAATAATAACAGGCTTCTACTGTCGTTACCACAGACCAGACAGCAGCGGCATCCATGTCAGCGTAACCTGCAGCGACTCGGCACTGACCCCTAGCGTCCAGACGCTGCTAAGACACACTGCTCCCAGCCAGTCCCTCACTATCCTGAAGCTGGAGAAGGTTAACTTTTAACATTTGGTGTTTTGTTTTTTTTAATAAGCTAAGAATCGTATCAGAATCAAATTCTTCCAAACAAACGGATCAAAAGAAGGAAAGAACAGATTAGCCGCCATAATGTTTCATACACAACAGTAAATCTCCACCTTTCCACCCCTCGTACCCGCAGCCGCCTCTCCCCGGCCACGGTCAAGGACGACTCAGTGTTTTGGAGTATCCGGTCACCGTGGCAACGGCCGTCCAGAGGATGAAATCGCATCTGGGTTTAGTTAATCTGCGCTTGGCTCTGGGAGCAGGAAGGACACTAGGTGAGGAAAACTGGACCGTTCACAGGCTGTTTATCAGCATCTGAAGCTTCCTGTCACTTATCCCCTGTTAGGGTTGGTGCAAGAGGTATCCAGAAGCTATTTATGTCAAAGTCTGATGTGTGTTTGTTTCTGCTAATGCTGTAAATCCTGCATTGATTGTAGTTGTTTTGACTGATTCATTTTCTTTAATTCATTTTTTTGACTTTGCTGATTAGAGCCTACTGTCATTAACAGTATAAAATGTATTTTCTGGGCGGTATTTTGCCGGCTGGTGAGCAGTCAGGACAGAAAAGGCCCAAAAATATATTTTAAATTCCAGTCAGCAGGGCATTTCTCTTTGCATCTTTGATCACTTTTGTGTTGTTAATATTATTTATTTTTTATTTTTTTATGGCTGTAGACTAACCAAGGCTGCTCTACTTCAACACTATTTTGATTTGACCTCTGCTTAGGCTTAGACTCAACTTTATTTATCCCTTGGGGTTACTCCTTCAGGGAAATTCTGGTTCCGGTAGGTTGTAGATACAAATGACTTATTAAAGATAGAAAAGAAAATATAAAAATAAAATAAAATAAAAGCCAATATAAAAGAGTGACACTGCAGAGATGTACTGACCATATAAATACATAAATTACACAGACTACACAGTAGTTGACTTGGATAGTTGCAAGGAAGAATATTGCACGAGTGACAATAGGTACTGTTTTGCACAAGGATGGGTGGAGGGGAGGGTGCTGACCCTTGTTCCTCTTCCCATCACCTCCTCCTTCACCCAAGTCAGGAGTTGTAAAGCTTGATGGCTTGAGGAACAAAGGAGTTCAGCAGTCTGTTGGTCCTGCATTTAGGGAGGAGCAGTCTCCCACTGATCAGGCTGCTCTGATTGGTGACGACAGTGTGCAGAGGGTGGCTGGCATCGTCCATGATGTCCAGCAGTTTCTTTAGTGTCCTTGTCTCTGCCACCGTCCCCAGAGGGTCAAGCTTCTTACCAATCACAGAGCCGGCTCGCCTGACCAGTTTGTCCAGTCTGGAGATGTCCTTCTTGGATGTGCTGCTCCCCCAGCACACCACGGGGTAGAAGAGCACACTGGCAACCACAGACTGGTAGAACATCTCCAACAGATTGTTGCAGATGTTGAACGACCGCAGTCTCTTCAGGAAGTACATCCTGCCCTGTGTCTTCCTGTGCAGGTGGTTGGTGTGTGTTGCCCAGTCCAGTTTACTGTCCAGCCATAACCCACGGTATTTGTATGAATCCACTGCCTCCACCTCAGCCCCCTCCAGCAGCACAGACTTAGTCTTTGGTCCATTCCTCCCAATGTCAATGATCAGCTCCTTCGTCTTGGAGCTCCTGTACTACTTATCTCTGTTGTCTCTGATACTGTTAGTCAATAGAAATAACTTGTTTCTTTATCAACTTTATTCTGCCAAGAACTGCGCCCGAACAGCACTCCCCAGTTTCAGAAAGCAGAGCACAAACCCCAAAAACATATGCTCCTGCATAACAGTGCCCCTAGTGGATGGACATGTAATATAAACAAAACAAAGGAATAACAATCTCCCGCTTTTCACAAAAAAACAAACATATATATGTTTTACACAGCCGTTAAGGATTTTGTTAGAACAGTTTCGACGTGATAGAATGTGAAACATCTTTTGAATGAATTTATTGAACAATCCAAAGACCTTCATAAAGAGCCTTGAGGAGTGAGGTTGTGGATGCTCCCTTCTTTGTTAAACAGTCTGCGAGTTGGTCTTTTGTTTGAGACCACAACACTTGATGAACTTTCTTAGTTTGAATCAGCTCTTTAATTGAACTGATTTCCAGACGTAACTGTTTCTCTGCAACAAACTTAGTGGACTTAAGTGCATCAACAAGAGAGAAATTATCAGTTACACGGATTATAGGTGGAGGACAATCAGTACTACCAGCACTGAGCTCAGAAAAGAGTGTAGAAAGAAAAATGGCAGTATCAATCCCCTCAGACATAGCGAGTGTTTCACCTGCTAGTGTGCTTCTGACAATTCTCTTGATTTTCTCTGACCGCCATGAAATGTGAACCGCCCATTGTCACCCATCAAAACAATGAAGTGCCCACCTTTAGTACCCCCATCTGAAAGATTTCCAAAGGATTCATTAGTGAATTTAACCATCTTTAAGTTACTGTCTTCCCCAAGGTGTTGAAAATTCAATTCAACTGACTTGGCTTTGAGCTTACACACAACTCTGTTCGCTTCATTTATGGTCTGTACTGTAGCATGTTTGAGACAAGATGCTAAATTACTAGCATCAAACATGACATCAGGCCTGCTCTGTCTCACCTCCCACAGAAGTTGGCCTATCTTAGATCTGAGCTGCTCAGTCTCCTTTACAGTGAGAGGTGAAGCTGACTCTGCTGCTCGTGAGGGTGAGAGCTGTATGGACTGCAGGTGCTGAATATATCTTCCTTGGTGTATTTGTACCTTCTTACCTTCAGTAACAAGATTTACCCCCACATAGGAAAAGCTATTGTGTGCTTCACGACCGACATTAAACTTCGACCTCAGGTGAGGTTTGACTGACTCTGAAAAGATGTGTGAACCAACCCCATATAAAATCATCAACATGACAACCAAGTACAACTGTTACATTTTTGTGCTCATCCAGCCAATAGAAAACTGCAGGGTCAACCTTAGACATTATGCCTCCTGTTTCAACCATGAGGCTTTTTCTTCTCCAAATCTGTAACTCTTGTTCAAATGTTTACTTCGTTCTTCCAGGTTTCGTAAGACTTTCCTTCCTCAAATGTTGGCGGAACTCTGTAGTTACTAACCATCCTCTGCTACCAATGTTGGTCAATAAAAATAACTTGTTTCTTTATCAACTTTATTCCGCCAAGAACTGCGCACGAACAGCACTCCCCAGTTTCACAAAGCAGAGCACAAACCCCCAAAACATATGCTCCTGCATAACAGTGCCCCTAGTGGATGGACATGTAATATAAACAACACAAAGGAATGACGATACACCCCACAATGGCTGTGTCATCTGCGTACTGCGTGTATGTGACAGAGCTCAGAGCTGTAACAGAAGTCCGAGGTGTGTAGGGTGAAGAGAACAGGAGCCAGCACTGTGCCATGGGGGGCTCCAGTGCTGCTGACCACAGTGTCAGAGATGGTGTCTTTCAGCCTGACATACTGTGGCCTGTCTGTGAGGTAGCTGGAGATCCATGTCACCAGGCAGGGGTCCACTCCCATCCTATCCAGTATATCTCCGAGCAGGCTGGGCTAGATGGTGTTGAATGCACTTGAGAAGTCCAGGAAGAGAACCCTTGCCGTGCCGCTTCCCTTATCCAGGTGGGAGTGGACTCACTGTAGTAGGTAGAGGATGGAATCCTCCACTCCAACACCTGGCTGATATGCAAACTGCAGGCGGTCCTGGGCGTGTTGCACATGAGGTCTGAGGAGATTGAGGAAGATCCGTTCCATTGTCTTCATCAGATGTGAAGTGAGTGCCACAGGCCGGAAATCATTCAGCTCACTGGGCCGGGTCTCTTTAGGAACCGGTGTGATGCAGGATGTCTTCCATAGGGTGGGCACTCTTCCTAGCTGGAGGCTGAGGTTGAAGACCCGTTGTAGGGGTTCCCCTAGTTCAGCAGCGCAGGTTTTCATTATCCTTGGACACACATTGTCCGGGCCTGCTGCTTTCCTGGGTCGAAGTCTCCTCAGCAGCCCTCTGACCTGGTCTGTGGTGAGGCAGGGAAAGTGTTGAGGTGGGGGGGGCCTCCAGGAGCAGAGTAGGGCGGCGGTGATGTGATAGTTAATTTGGGGGGGCAGGTGCTTGCTCTAACTTACCACTATACTCCCCTTTTCTACAATCCCTCAACAATGAAAATTAAGGGAATGAGTAATTTTATTCATGCACGCAGATCTGCATTCACATTTTGTTGTTTTCTGTATGTTTGGTGCTGAGATTCTGATGCTTTAATGCAACTATTTATCATTATCATTGGTTTGAAATTGAATCTTTCTTTTTAATCATTAGTTGAAATAAAATGGTCCAAGAAACAAAATTAAAAAACGAATGTATTCAAAGATTCATTGAGGCTATAAAGTCGATGTGACGTGTCTGACTGCTTAGATCCCACATTTATTCTGTTATGCATGTATTTCTAATAATTCAGCAGTTTTAATATAATAATAATATTAATAATAATGGTTTATTATTGTGTTTCCAGAGTCCTTGGTGTGCACTGCTGCCGTCTGTGCCGGCTCTGGAGGCTCGGTGCTGAGTGGTGTCAAAGCCGACCTCTTCATCACAGGTAAATCTAAATCAATCTAATAACAAACAAATGAGTAAATTTTTTGCATATTTCTAATAACAATTAAATCTGGAATAGGAAGTACAAACTGGAATCAGGTGGTATGATCCCTCCTATTATTCATTTCTTGTTTTTTTTACTTCAAAAACTTCTTAAATTATTTATAATTTTCAAAAAGGGACCTTCAAGAGATCATACTATTCAAGATATGTTTTTGAGACACGAAATTTGAATATTCAATTTCCCCTTGGGGATCAAAAAACATCTTATCTTATCTTAACTTAACTTCACTTCACTTATCTTAGATGTCCAGCTCTAAATGGACAGAAATCATCAAAAGTGAAACCAAAAAAAAACTAATTTAAAAGCTTAAAAGGACAGAGAACTGTGGCAAACTAGGAAGGACGTATATCAAATGTTATCATCTTATCAGAAATATCAATATTTTATTCAGTCATGAAATGACAACATCCACATGGAAAAGAATCATCAGATGTGAAAAAGATAATTGAAAATTATTAAATTGTCAAATGACTGAAAAAGGTGGCAAATGAGGCAGAACTTGGGTCATATTTAATCTTTTTACCACAGATAACAAGGATGGTCAGAAACTGAATTACATCGGCTGGGAAAATGTGTCCAAAATCAATATCTGATGGCTGAAAACCAATATTTGACACTAAATGTCTTTATTTTTATGACCTCAAAATTAAAAAGCTCAACTTTCCTGATCCAGAAGGAAACTGTTGTGCTAGAGTACAAAACAAAATCTAATACATTAAAACATAAACCTAAACACACTTTTTTACTTCAGTTAAACCCCCCGTTGTCCTGAAATGCATCACTTTTGATAACAATACTGATGTTAATGCCAATATAGCGTAAATCCCTTGAGTTGAAGGTGTTTAGGTTATTCAGATCAAGTCCCAAGTGAGCCCTGTGTTGCGTTTGCTTGATAAGTCAATGCCTGTGCCGTAATTAAACGTACTCCCCCAGGTGAGATGTCCCACCATGAGGTTTTGGATGCGGTGGCGAAAGGAACCAGCGTCATCCTGAGCGACCACAGCAACAGCGAGCGCGGCTTCCTGGCCGTGATCAGGGAGCGGCTCGCCGTGCGCCTGCCCGACTCCGTGACGGTGGCGCTGTCCAAGGCGGACAGAGACCCGCTGGAGGTCGTCTGACCCCCCCCCCACACACACCCAATCCTGATGCAGAAAATATCAAGAATAAAAACACATAAGAAAATCTATTGATGGTAAATACAGGCTGTAATGGAAACGCTGTCTTGTTACGTTGTTTGGATCCTGGATGATCAAAGTGGGTTCTAGT
>JAVLVB010000507.1:130688-177637 GCA_032876305.1 Orestias chungarensis | reverse complement strand
TGTGTGTGTGTGTGTGTGTGTGTGTGTGTGTGTGTGTGTGTGTGTGTGTGTGTGTGTGTGTGTGTGTGTGTGTGTGTGTGTGTGTGTGTGTGTGTGTGTGTGTGTGTGTGTGTGTGTGTGTGTGTGTGTGTGTGTGTGGCTGAAAGGAATGTTTGGATTGGCAAATTTTCTCTTAAAGGAAGTAATTACATAGAGCATAGGACCAAGTGTAATCCCCGATCAGATTAGAAAGCTTGTTCAATCACAAAGTGGAGAATCAGAAATCTCATTTCTGCGTGAAGGGTTCAATCAGCGCTCGATTCGGTGGGATTTAGAGCCAAACAATGACAAACAGCGGCCATAAATTCCTTAAAGAACGACCTTTGAACCCGGGAGAGCAAACATGGGTGGACATCAAACCATTTAACACATTCGTGTTAAAGTGTTTGCCCGTCAATCCCTAAATCTAGCCCTGATGTGACGGCGGCGGCTCACGGCCGTCCTCAGCTGCGGCCGCTGACGACGCACCTGTCCGTGCGTAAAAACGTTAAGAGGCATCGCACACCTCGCCGCTCCCATCACGGCGAAACGACCTCAGTCTCAGCGGGGCGCTCGCACCTCCGCTTCCCCTCGGCCGGAGCTTGCTTTCATCACCGGCCAGGAACACAAATGGTGGAAAACAACAACTAGACCAACACGTAGAGCTCGCTCGTGTAAACCGACTCCAGCTGTTGCTGGAAGAGCCGTGTTTGTTAGTTTTCCTTTCCCTGCTGACCAGGAAACGGTATTCTGTTTAAAGATTGTTTTCTACATAACATTTGCTCTAATAATGTTGAGGAAATTTATTGTCTGCTAAATGTTACTAATTTATAATATATTTAATATTATACTCCATACTAGTTATTGACTGGCTCAGTAACACATAAAGGAATCATTTGGAGAGGTTTTTAAAAAACAGAATTGTCCACAAGCTGGGTTTAGAGATCATTTAGATATTTACAAGATATTAAAAAATAGGGTTTGTTGAATTTAAATTCATAAAAAATAAAATAAAATGGCATTGAAGCCAGCAGAATTAAATTTAAATTAACATTAAATCACCGAAAGAAACCAAAAAATATTAAAAAAATGTTCAGCTGAATATCATACTCACCTTTTTTATATATATATAACAGAAACTACAGGTTTCTCCATTTTAATTTTAATGGGAGCGGGTGTTAAATTTACAATTTTATTTTATTCCTTGTTAAAGTGTGTAGAATTTTTAATAAATCAATTACATTTATTTCACATTTGACCTGTATTTGACATCTGCTCTCAGTGCTGGGTCCTAAGTAAACTGACCTGAGCACAGATTAAGACGGTCTGACTGAAATACAGTTGGATGCACTAAATGTTCAGCAGCCATGTTAAGTTTCACTCAGGATGCAGCTAAAAAAAATTACTTTACATCTGCAAATATTTCATGTTATAATTATTTTTTTTTATATAATAAAAAATTCCCATCTTTGATGAAAATCTGCTATATGAAGTTTTATTTATTTGTTTCATTTTTTTAACGGATAACCTTCCTTTCTATGATGAAATTAAATCGATATTTGTGCAAAATTATGTAGAAAACAAAAAACAGAAACAATTTCTAATTTAATGACTCAATAAATAACATATTATTTCAGCAGTTGAGAAACCTTCAAGTTGTTTTTATGTCTATCTTTATATAGACAACTTTGTCCAAACGTGCTCTGACTCTGAGGTCAGTATATCTATTAGAAAATGGGAAAATTACTTCAGTACAACCATTAACTGCATTTACTGCAATCCCTGGATGAGTAACTCCTGCGTCTGTATTTCTAGCTTGTTCTGAAATATCGCTAATAACTTAATAATTTAGCTGCCGTTATTAAGTGGCCGTAGCTTAGGTCCTCCATAAGGGACCACAGTGAGATTTGCCATGAACAGAAAGATACATCAGAGCAAAGTAGAGATTTTTCCACAGTTACGATAAAAATATTTACGTCAGAGTCATAGCAATCTTGGAGAAGAAGCCAGTTATTTCTGCATTTTCAGCTTAAATAAACGTTTAGATAATGATTTGATTAGTTATTTAATTACTGTAACTTGGCAATATTCACTGTGTTTAGAAATGTTGAGGTGTGAAGCTGTTTGATGGGGATTTGACTTTCTGCTCTCTTTTCTGCAGCAAGCAATGAAAAGAACCATCTGAGGCTTCTTTGTTCATTTTTTCTTTAAGCTAAATACAAATACACATCACACTTTTTAAATTCACAGCAAGCCGTTTTCCTTATGTTTTGCATTTTCAATGAATCCGATTGAATCTGAGGTTATCAAGAGAAATCGTGGAAGATTTTAGGTGGGAAAAATCTGTTTGCTTAACAGTTTGCGTTCCTTTTTCCTTGATCCCTGTTCAACATGATTATAAAGGATAAATACCATGTATGGGTGGTGAAATACCGTTTACAGGCACAAACAGGAAAACGGAGATGGATAAGAAACAGCTGTTAAAACCTAATTAGGCCCGAATAGCGTCCCCCACACAGTGAGCTCTGAAGGACAGACAGGTGGGAGTTTTACTTTCGATTAGGAGAAACCTGAGAGATGGTCTGTGCTCATAAAAGTCTGAGAGGAAATAAACACTTCTCTGTCAACTAAAAAGGTGTATAAATACATCTGAAATGCATTATGGATGCTAAACAAAAAAAAGCAGAACTTTAAATGACAGCTGAGGTGTTTTTTGAGTTCACATCAGCGAGAACACAACAAATCAACTTCTGCATAAATATATATATCCCGACTTTATTGCTTCGGAGGGAGATAATCCAGATTCCAGGCACGATCCAATCAATGAAGCTCAGGCGCTTCACTTACGATATTTGCTAACATTGTGACTTACAAATCTGGGAGATGCACCTGAACTCAGACACATAGAAAAACCAGCAGACAGTGTTTGTCTAGGAACCAAATTGCAGCCGTCAGCCAAACTGCAGCCTCCTCCACCTGCAGCCGTAGCCCGAACCCCTGCAGAGAGGGTTTAAGGGTGAGGCTGCAGGGAGGAAGAGACGTGTCATCAAGTCATCAACCATCTTGGGGTGTGGGGACGGAGCAGATTTATGTCCATCAGTTAGCCTCTTAACTCTTTAGGCTTACAGTGCCGGAAGACAATCATCCTGCTACTGTCTTCTTCCATCCAGTTTGCATCGGTTGCTGCTGTTTTTTTAACTGTGAACTTCGTGTTTTCTCCTAATAGTAGCTGCACCTGGTCTGAAACCTGAACAGCTGCCAGGATGGTGCTGCCACCGCCGTGACGTTCCCCCTGTCCTGCTATTAAATTTTACCTTTTATTCAGAAACTTCACCCACATCAGTTTACGCTGCTTCTTTTTGCGTCCCTCTGTCTTCTCAAACCTCCAGTCCGTCCTAGCAGATGGCTGCTACACTGAGCCATGTTCTGATTCTGGTTCTGCTAGATGTTTCTTGCTATTAAAAGGGAGTTCTTTCCTCTCCAGCACAGCTACACGCATGCTTAGTACGACACAATGTTAGCTTTCTTCTAATGACTTGATGCAATCGGTTGGGTTTCCTTAGATAGAAAACCTGTTAAGATGATCTTAACACTAAAATAGCTTGGTTAATAAATGAAAAAAAGGATTAACTGGAATTATATCGTAAACTGACTTGAGATGACGCGTTGTGAGCTGTCGCTTTGTAAAAGTAAACTGAATTGAGTTGAACTGAAATAAATTTATGAGCATCTAAAAATGCATCTAAATGAATCTAAATATCTCTGAACAAAGTAGCAGCTCCCTCTGTAACACACTTTAAGTAGATTCCTGGCTAGAAGTTCATATGCACTCAACATCTGCAGGAATGTAATCGTCAATTTCTGGTATTTATGCATTCAAGCTGTTCTGCTTTTATGTTGATATGTTGTAAAGATTAAAAAAAACAAAGGTGGAAATATACGCTAGTGTATTAAATAGATGGATGGATGGATGGATGGATGGATGGATAGATAGATAGATAGATAGATAAGCAGCTATGGAACCCCTGTAGTTCAGAAAAAAGGATCTTGATTTCAAACCCAGGCCTGAATATTATCAGACCTGCAGATATGAAAGACAAATTAAAATTTAACAAATTTGATGGCTAGAAAATGCAAAACATTATCAAAAAGGTTTTTTTCCACTGTTTAAACAACAAAAATACATTCTTGAAACAGCTATATGGTTATTTTCAACACATTGGAAATGCTATTGAACCAGAATGAGAAATATGTTCAAAAACCTGAGAGACAAGTGTTGTGTTGGTAAACCAAAATTACCCCAGGAGAACATTGCCAATTCAAACAGGTCAAAACACAGTTCAGAACAACATCTAAACTTAGCAGGCTTAAGATTGCACAATATTTAAAGCAACACTAAAGAAGTTTCAGTTTTAGACGATTTTGGACGAAAAGCTGTAGTGTTTTAGCCAGAAGGAAGACTGCATTTCCCATGAGCACCAGCGCATAGCGTCATAAAATCCTGAGTTCCTGCAGTTGGATTGAAGTGGCAGGGTTCCTGCCACCCTAAAAGTTGCTTAATGTCGGTTAAAGCGATAAGACGTATGATCGCAAAAGTTATGAAAATATTTTATGACGGTTGAAAAGTTACTTAGTGTTGCTTTAAACATACTTGTATTGACCCATTTCCCAAGAAAATGTCTGGATGATTTTAAAAAGTGTTTTGGGAAAATATTCTGTTAACTGCATTGATAAAAAGTATGTTTTGTACATTTAATCATTGCTTTTTAAAAATGTTTAAAATAGTTTTCTGTTAACAAAGATTGTGTTGTTTTAATGCAGCTTTTTTTATACATCAGCATAAAAGACAACCTGAGTAAGTCGTACTAAACTTTTTTACACAATCTTTAACTTTTTACATCGCTGTGGAGGCTAAATGACATTTTGAATTGTTTTAGTTCCAAGTTTTCAACAAAACCTTGTTATTGATGGTGACGGCTCTTAGCAGGATGAGGCCTGTAGAGGCCTCTGACTTAAGACACTATGTTGTATAACATAATGTACTTGATTTAGGTAAAAATCATTCTTACATGGATCATTTATACTGATAGAAGAAATGGACTGAACGTCCTCCTTTCTCTTCTCTTTGCTCCTGAACCCGGAGCTTTCTTTTCAATTAATCTGGGATTTGTGGGGGCACCTGAGTTAATAAGCTTTCGTGATGTTTATCAGCCAAACAAATGTCCAAAATGTAAAAAAATATCAGCAAAAATCCCTCCAGCTGCACATTTTCCAAGACTTTTCTTCAAGGAGTGCAAATTGAAAAAATCTGAACTCTGTACATATAAGTTATGTCCTGGTTGTTAACCTTTTGCACAAAAGTCTGATTTTGCCTAATCTCTCTACCTCAGTTTTAAGTCATGAACTCTGAGCCTAACTAAGAAAGCGGAGCTTCACATCTTATCCAGGAGGTCAAAGAGTTCATCTTCGACCTCCTGGATAAGTCGCCAACGACCTCTTGAAATAATTTTGGTAGGTTAATCCCTCTGTTCCCATTTCTGGATGTTGTCTACTTATTTTGGTTCTCTTAAGTCTCTAAGCTTTAGAAGTGGTTTAGTAACCCTTTCTAGGCGGTCCATTTGTTCTGGGATTGCTTTAGATTAAGACATAACGAGTTTATATTTTCTTTATGCTTACTTTGATATTCTGACAAGAGCCAGGAGTGCAGCTCATGCAACTGAACTCAGCTGTCAAATAACAAAACACACCAGTTTAGAAACATCTGGAAACAGTCTTTTAAAACCGATTTTTATAAAATCTGTTGTTACATTTGGTATGTAAATTAGAATATTTCGGAGAATTCAGTAAAAATGTCTGAATATATTTAAAATAAGTTATCACGAGTGGTTTGAGATGCACATGTTCCATCTATATTCTGGCTTTTCTAAAAGGATGATCCTGTTTTAATTTGATTATAGTTTTATTGATACAAGGTTTTGGAAAAGGCTCCCAAAAGCAGAAGAAATCATCATACTTCAGTCTCCTCGATGCAGGTGACAAACGCAGGGACGGCGTCCCAGCGAAACCCAGGTTTTTCCAGTCACATCCATGATGGTCACTAATGTTTTTATTCATCGAGCTGAGAGTTTAGAGGGGCAGGGAGGAGAATCATGGGAGGCAAATGAGGAGCGAAGTGAGAACAGAACCATTTGTCCGAAGGTGTGAAGTCCCACACACCTATTTAACAGAACCGGCCGGGCCGCTGGGCTCTCACAGCAGAGGACGGATACAGGAAGGCAGACTAGGACAACCGAGACGGCTGCCAGTTTTAGACTCGGAGGAGGCAAAGTTGAGGCTGTGTTACAGTGAACAAAAACAGAATGCTGAATGTGGAGATGTACCCCGGTGTGACTCTGGGACCTCCAAGGATGGGAGACTGTTTCTACAGAGGTGAGAGGGGCCTCTGTGCATTTAAAAGCTGTTTTAAAATGTGACTTGGAGTCGGTTCTTGAGCTAAAGTCAATGAATGCTGCAGCACATTTCTCCAATTTATTTAAAAATACCTAAAATAACTTAAGATGTACATCAATGCATAATATTTCAAGTGAATTTATATGTTTGAGAAGTAATATTTCCTGTTTTTTTATATTTTCTTTTGGGTGGTAGATATAACGTAACACAGAGCAGAGGTAAAATTTAGGACTTGGTACTTTTCACTTTTACTTTGGTAATATTATAATGAAGTTTTGCTGCTTACGCTTGAGTAAAATTGCTGAATAATCAAACTACTATGAGAAACTTCACTAAACAAATATGTTTTTACTAAAATTGCGTGAGACACAAAGAGACACCTTTAATTTAAGTGAGAAGTCTTGTTTGTACACAGGTTTTGCTATTCCTGTACTTATTTAAGCCATTTTTAGCATACAGTGTTAATTCAAGAACGTTATTCTCACATTCGTGTGAATTACCTACTGTTCAATTCAAACCAAAATAATGAAATTCAATTCTTATATATAACAATAAATATGAGTTTTGTACATTTTATACTGAAAAAAGTCTAAAAGGTTTCTATTCTGCCCCAATTTAATTTTTTTTTAACCTCATTTTGTTATATTTTCTCATTTCGGTTTTTAAAACCTACTGAAATAACTTTATATTTTTGTGTTTTTAATAACCTCATCATTGTAAAATGTTAAATCCGATCAGCTACTCAGTTCTTGAGTGCTTTGTTTATCCCTACTTGAGAAAAATCACAGATTTTAAAAAATGTTGAATTATTTTTGGCCTCTCTTTACAAAGAGTTCTTACATTTCTTAAAAAGGGGAAAGACAGTGAAACATGACATTCTAGCAAGGCAGACGGGTCGTGGCTCCATAAAACTGCAAATATTTATTAAAAGGTTTAGATTTAAAACAGCTGGATGAGGAATCATCTTCATCTCTCCACCCCACACAGCAGTTGACCAGTATGGGCTTTGTTTTCTGCAGACAGGGAGGCTCATGTACCGCTGTTGCCTCCTTCTTGTGAAGTGGCCCCAAGGCTTCGGGGCCCCGCAGAGCTTTCCTCCAAACCCCAAGAGGGTGGAGGTGAGGTGAAGATGGTGCTGGAGAACTCGTCATTGTGGAAGCAGTTCAGCTCGGCCGGGACTGAGATGATCATCACCAAGAAGGGCAGGTGAGACACGTAAAGTCCAAATGATTTTAAAAAACTAAAAACTTTCCAGCAGTTTAAACTACAAACAGCTGCACTTTGGTTGCAAGTTGGATTCTATTGCATATTATTTATTAAGCGATATCAGCATATATGGGAATTAACACAAATGCATGCTCCGCTTTTTCTTTTTTTACACATTTTTGTGTGTAAAACACGTCAGACATCAGAAACCATGTTGAGGATTTTGATGTTTTATGCGGTCTACTGGATTTTTTTGATACATCACATTAAAACCTAATAAAATATACTAAAGGTACAACAGAGAACATCTGCCTAAAGATGTGAAAGTGCTTCAAAAGTCGCTTAATGTGGATATAATTTCATATGATAACTGCATGAAATTTCCCCAACACAATGAAACTGAAGCTAGCAGTAACATATATGTTCTTGTCTTTGATTTGAACTATTATTTTTAAACAATATTTTCTACAAATACCTAAATCTATCGATCAGCTCATTTGCAAAGTTTTGAATTTTAATCTGTTTTGATCGCCGCAACGAAAATTGTTGTGCAGATATTTCTAAAATAACCTCTGTGGGTTTAACTGACCTTTATTCTGCTCGATGAAAATGACTCTTTGTATTTGCTCTAAAAGATGACACATTTTTAATTTCCCCTCTTCCCCAGACGGATGTTTCCAGGCCTGAGACTGAAACTGTCGGGTTTAAACCCAACCCTGCGCTACATCCTCCTCCTCGACATCATCCCGGCGGACAACTCGCGCTACCGCTTCCATGGCGGCGGCTGGCAGGCCGTGGGAGGGGCGGAGGCGAGGTTACCCGACCGGGTCTTCATCCACCCGGACTCGCCCGCCACCGGCGCCCACTGGCAGAGCCGCACCGTCTCCTTCCACTACGCCAAGCTCACCAACAACACCCTGGACTCTCAGGGACATGTGAGTCGACGGTAAACGCAACATTCAGCAGCAACTTCTTACAGTTTTATTGACTTTTTTTCTTTTCTTTTTGGTGTTGCTTCCAGATAATCCTGCACTCGCTGCATCGCTACCAGCCCAGAGTCCATGTGATAGAAGCCAGAGACATGCTAAGATGGGGCGGAGAACAGCACACTTTCGTGTTCCCCGAGACCCAGTTCATCACAGTCACCGCTTACCAGAACAACAAGGTTTATTAGCAATCAAACCTTTAAAGGACATCTATTTGTTTTACTTAAGGGTATTCAAGTAAATAAATGCTGGTATTTGAGAGGTTCTCATAAGATATTTGTTTTCTTGTTTTTAGATCACAGAGCTGAAGATCAACTCTAACCCCTTCGCTAAAGGGTTTCGAGACGACGGCATGAACAGCAAAAAGTAAGAACGCACGAAATTAACGGAAAAAACAGCTTTATTGCAAATGATCATAAACATTTTTTGTTCTTCTGCAGACAAAGAGACGCAAGACAGAAACGCAAGATAGTTGCACTGACTGAAACTCTGGATATCGGTGAGAGAAATGAGAGTAATCAGGGATGCACCGATATGAATGTTTGGGCCAGCACCGATATCCGATATTGATATTAAAGTCGTGGCCGATACCCAATATTCACAGATTATATATATATATATATATATATATAATACCTTGAAAAAATTACCACACTGCTGCAAACAGCCAAACAGTTCGGGGAAACAAATCACTTGGGTTACGCAAAGTGTAAATTTCTCAAATCTTCAGAGGAAAAAAGGAATTAGTAAAATAAGTTTTCTACATCAGAACCCTAATGATATCCAACATTTCAAATCTAAAATACTTTATTTATCCCAAAGGGAAATTATCTCATTTTACTGAGCACACTAACTCTTGGGAAAGGCCGAAATCCAGCTTATTTGAGGTAGTTATTTAGAATTTTGCTCTCTTAATTAACTTTTTCCAAAATACTTGAAATAAAAAATTTTGTTTTCAAAAATAAGCATAAAAAACACAGCAGAATATCAGCATTCATCGCTATAACCATCACATGACAATATATATATATATATATATGTATGTATATATATTGATTATTATTTTTATTTTTTCGTACCTTATTACTGAGAGATCTTATGTGATCTTATGTCTCCTTTAAGTGAACTGCAATCCGTGTGAAGCCTCCGAGCTCACAGACGGCGGCTCGGACCTGCAGGCTCTCGCTCTCGCCTCTCTGCCTCCCAACTCGTCCTGTGGGTTCAGACCTGAGGAGACGTCCTATCCCGTCGCGGAGCACTCGCTGGACCTCAGCCAGACTTTCATGACCACCCAGATTACCTCCGATGTCGGCGTCACGATGGCCACCGGAATACAGGAGACACAGGACAATAAATCTGCTCACAGTATCATCGAAGGGTGAGGAGACACTTTGATATATGAATGCTGATGCTTGTGTTTTCCTACTTTCTTTAGAACATTATCTTAAAAATCGTAAACCTTTTTACGTGCTTTTAACAGAGGTTTTAATCTGTATCATGCGAACGACAGTTTGAAAACTGTTGGCGTCAACAGTGACCCAATCAAAACCTTTCCCAGTGCTGGTCTGTGTCAAACAATTTCATTTTTTATTTTTATTTTTTTACTAAATTTGGCACATGCTAAACATCTTCTGGCTCTTTTTAATACAGAGTTTTTACGTCACAGCAACAATAACTCAATAAATCATCTTGTCCAGTCGGATGTATTTAAAAAAAGAGTCAAGCATATATTTGTTCATAAAACAAATACATTTCAACTTCTGCTGGGATCTGCATGCAGAGAGCAAGAACATAGGCGTCACACAGCAACGTACGCGGACGTAAAAATTAACTGCGCAGAAAGCTAGACTTGGCACTGCTTGCTTCAGACATCCAGATTTATAAAGTCTGGCTTCTTCTGCTGCTAGAGTATGATACGTGGAAGTGTGGATTATGGGGAAGTGCCAGAAATCAGATTTTTGCCTTAAAGAAGTCGCGAATGGGCAAAAACCAAAAAATATATATATACATAAATATATATTTGGGTCACATTTGCCTCCTGTGGAAATGTAGTCTGAGAAGATTATTTACTTATATTAACATTATTTAGTATAAGTTTAAAAATTTATAACTATTACTTTAAATCAGTCTTGCTTAGTCAAATTTAGAATTAAGACTGTAACCTTAGTAAATCTGCTTTACTTTTATTTGTATTCTGTGAACAGCTGCAAATCATCGTTTCATCCTTTTTATTTTCACTTAAAACAGATTTTACATTAAGGACTATATCTCTTTATTTACTGTTTTATTATTTCTTCCTGATTCTATTTCCCACAGACCCAGATCCTTATATCTCCATTCAGATTTAATTTATGTATGTATTTATTAAAATACTGAAAAATTAACATCAGGTGATCATATAATCCCAGAAGTTGATAAATTAAAATAAAACATGTTTTTTTCCGTATATTGAAGCTCTTCTTTTTTTTTTTTAATGGATTCAAATTCAATTCAAATAAAAACTTTATTAAAGGTGAATTAAATGCTGTTGCTGCTTATATTGTCCTAGTTTTTTCACAGATATGTTTTAGTTCCTTCTGTAGTGATCTGTATTACTGAAAATCTGAACAAGCCTCTGACTGAAGACGATCAATATCAGATTATTATGATTGATGGATCCTGAAGCAACTCAGTTTTTTTTATTAACTTTAAACAAAGGCATCATTTTAGCTTTTGTGATGTTTACCAGCTGCTCCCAGTTGTAAGCCACCTCGCTGCTGAGGTTTCACAATATAGCGGAAGTGAAAAAAGACGTAAACTGCAAAACTAAAACGTTTCCTTTCTCCTCCACAGCTCGGATGTTCTGGCTGAAGCAACGTTTGAGTCCAACTTCTCCTCCAGCACGTCCCTCCCTCACCCATCCTTCCCTCCCCCCGACTACCCGTCCCCCGTGCTCCCTGCCACCCCATCGCTGCAGCAGACTTCCTTCAGCTTCCCCACGCCGCCGCTTTCAGACTCCGCCTCCTCCTCCCCATCTTCCGGCACCTTCCACGCCGTCGCAGAGACGGCCGCCGGCCACCCCCCTGCTGCTTTCGGTGCCGCGTTCAACCCGTATCCATCAAACCTGCAGAACCAAGCAGCTCCTGACTCTCAGGCCCAGCGGGGGGGACCTGGCTCTGACGGACGCAGCGGGCCTTTGGTCCAGACCTCGAACCCCGAACACCAGCACGCTCTGACCTGCAGCTTCCCTGCGAACAGCGCCTGCGGCACTTTCGTTTTCCCCTCTTTTCCCCAACAGATCCCTGCTCTTTCATTTCCAAACTTGGCCCCCGGCACGGCTCTGAACTTCCCCAACCTGAGCCACCAAGCTGCAGCTCCAGCCCTTCCTGCTGCCTTTCCTCCTTCCTCTTTCTCCCACTCCTCATCTTCCCTTCCTCGGCCTTCTTTCCCGGCCTCCTCATTCCACCAGTCCTTTCCTCAGACTCAACCCCAGCACTGCTCACACCCCCCAGCAGGGCTCGGCACCATACCCCAGTTCCCTCCTGCTTCCCCCTACCTCCCGGAGATGGTGCTGCACCGGCAGGCTCTTCTTCCCCAGATGGAAGCGTCGCTGTCCTCCTCCACCCCCCCTCCAGCCCTGTACTCATCTTTCCCATCGTACCCTCTCCACCTGCATCAGGACCCTCACTCCTCCCTCTCTGGGCCCTTCAGACACCTTTACAGGCAGCCCCAGCAGAGCCACCCTGCGTCCCAGGGGTCCTACATCAGTGCGAGGGCCGTGTTTTAAACAATTTCGAGGCGTTTCAGGGAAATTTAGCAATATGTAGAATAAAAAAGCTAAACTTTGTATTAACATCCAACTGTTGAGCTGATGGATACTGGTGATAATAGTTTGTATATATCTTGAAGATTTATGTTTTAAATATTGAACTGTGAAAAATAAAAGTGTCTTGCTTAATACATTTTGTACTTTTTCCTCCTAAAATGTTACATAACTCTACATTAAGTCCTTTAAAGCAACACTTCGTAACTTTTCAACCTTCATAAAACATTTTCATAACTTTTGTGATCATACGTCCACTTACAGCTTGTCGAATGACGCCTTTGTCATGGTCCAAATAGGTTCGTGCCGCTTTAACTGGCAACTTTGAGGAGGGTGGCAGGAACCCTGGCATTTAAAACAACTACAAATGTTCTGACTGCTTTACGGCATACGTTACTTCCCTTGTTTGTTATCTTCACCATCATCATATGACATTTTTTCACCACAATTACATTCAGCCTTCACACAGACACTGGAAACAAACAAACAAACAAAACAGCTATGCGCTGGCCCTCATGGGATATGCAGGTTTATTCATGCCCAAACATTACCGCTTTTGTCCCCACTGCCCGCCAAAATCAAGCAAAACTGAAACGTCTTTAGTCTTGCTTTAATAGGTAATAATTAGTTAATTAATGGACGGTACTGCTGCCTGTCCTGGGTTTTATCTCAGTGTTTCTGCAAGTTTGCAGGTTCTCTTCCAAAAACATGACTGTTAGGTGGATTGCTTTCTCTAAATTTCCCTCCAGCTTTGCTCTTGGGACACCAGACAACTACGAAAGGTGCAAATAAACTTCCCAATATAATTTATTTTTCTCTTTTGCACTTGGATTTTGATTGATTTGACCTATTGAATTTCTTTTTTAAATGTGCAGTCACATTAAAGGATACTTGATATCTCCAGGTAAATTCATCACATGTTTGAAATGAGCCAAATTAACTGGTGTAAACAGGTTTTCCTGACCAAAGCTGCTAATTTTACTTTAATGAGGTCATATAAGGTACAATAGGTATAATCTATATTCCATAGCTTATTTAGTTCTTAAAATTGAAAGTTTTAAATAGCAAAGTGTGGATTTTGTTTTGTTTTTGTTATGCAAATATTAATTTAATTACCTTGTTTATGTTCTGTGCTGTGAAGTCAATAAAAGTATTTTTGTTGTGTCTTAGTGATTCAACATTTTTTTCAGGACATTTTTGCAAGAATAAACATTAAAAAGCCAGAATCTGCGCATTTCTGGGTTCAACACGTTATTAATAATAACACAACGTGGAGGGGTTGTCACACGGCAGCGTGAGAAAACTTCAGCTGGAAACTGGAAGCTGCAAGCGAACACGTTACCGAGAACCAGTGGCTCAACTGGTCAGGTTGTTTGTCGCCCTGCTGTGCTGCAGCTTCTCTGTGCAAACCTCTGAAGGGACGGAAACACTTTCAGTACCAGTTTCTCACACTGGTTGCACCTTTAAATCATTAAAATCCAAGCTGGATGGTAAATTCCTCTATAAACTATTGTGTAAACAATAATCATTTTGTAATAATTCTGCACTTACATTAATGCTGATGCTACTGTTGTTTGATTGACAATAAAGTTCACTTTAACTTTAACTTAACAACCACCAAATTGCCCCCCCCCCTTCCCTTTTTGCGCATTTTCACTTTAGGTGTCACAAAATGTTGCTATAATCTCTGTCAATTAATAAAGTGTAGTTTTTTTCATGTCTGTATTAGTCATGACGCCAAAAAGCTTTTTGGTATCCAAAAAAGTAATAAACCTTTCAATAAATCCCAAATTGTGTCAATATTTTAGGGATCCAGTTCACGATCGATCACACAACTGTAGTTAAGATTCCTTGCAATCAGTAAAATAAATGTCAAATTTAGACCCCTAATTAAAAGGAAAGTCAATCAGGGCATGATTGACAAAATAACTTTTCTTTTTACCGATAACGCCCCCATACAGGTTACTGTCCTGAGCGTTAGCCCCAAATTGCTTATGGCAATAGTGACAAATGGTCCAAACTTTTACAATTTAGACCTAAGTACCAAGAAATGCCTTTCTAAACTACCCACTTTTAAAAATCAGCATTGAGAAACACATTAAGAAACTGCATTTCTGAGTTTCTCCTCTAAAAGAGGAGGAGGCAGTTATGTTTCGCATTAACAGTGATTTGAACATGACTCTGTATGATATGAGTGACGTATTTGAATATTGTTGATCATTGCAACACGCTGAAGCATGTTTCGTCTTTAAGCACAAGTTAGCATCTTTTTGCCACTGGATTTCAAACCGAATGAAGATCTATAAGGCAATGCTAAGGGTCAGCCTGGTGTTTGCTCACATTTCCCAGCAGTCATTCATTAACCCACAAGACCTGCGTTCTGACGCTGAACCTGCAACAACCCGCGTTCATCCCTGAGGCGTTCTGGGAGGCTTTTACAGGACTGAGGGTAAGGTTAATTTTTCTTGCGCTTGCAATTTTATGACCCTCTAAATACTTTTGGAGAAAATTACTATTATGAGTCTAGTTATTCATATATTGATCAAATAATCTTCTATACATTTAACAAATGAGGATCTTGTTTATTTCATTTATATGGCTTTCAAGGTCCCATAAAAATAATGAATTTCTGCGATTTGCCATTTATTCTGCAAAGATTTCTCCTATAGATGATCTTTTTTCGTTCCTTTGCTTTTCAGCCTGAAAGAAAAAAAATAAACGTTTGGACATTAAACGTTTCTATAAACTGGTTCCGAGCACAAACTGAGAAACCCAGACAGATATTTGCTTCTCTTGGTGAAGATGCTGTGCTCCAACATCCGCCCGTCCCGGCCTCACCTCTTGCCCCTGAGGCTTCTGGGTTACGCGGCGTCCAGGATGGCGGCGGTCAAGCAGCCGCAGCTTCTCTCGGCCTGCCTGACCTTTGAGGACCCCCGGGCCTTCAGGGTCAAGAGTCTGGGCGAGCTCCTCCGCGCTCTCGCCGTCTTCCGCCTCTGCTCCTTCCCTGTTCTGGTCAACAACTGTGGAAAGGTGGCAAGACAGAAATTAGTTTCCAGCACTATTGCTGCACACAAACATGTTTGAAAGAAAAAAAATGCATTTTAAAAAGTAGTAGAAGTCATTTGCAATAAATGAACCAAAGTAACTTTCACAGGTGTCTGGGAGGGGGCGGGGTTTCCCTCAAAATGGGCGGGGTCTAGCATTTCCATTAGTCTAAGCGAATATTAGCAACAGCGTTTCGAAGATAAAAAGTTAAAAACGTGGCAAAAAAGTGCTTTTTAGTACCATGTTAACTTTCTACAGACAAAAAACAAAAGACAAAGAAAACCACAGAGTAGGCTTAAAGCAACTTTTAAGAGTCTAGCGTACCCAGAAAAGGTGTTTCCTGACTTTATATCTAAGTTACCAATTGAAATGTGTTTTGCTAAAGTCTAGATCAGTGTTTTGAACCTTTTTTGAGCCAAGGTACATTGTTTTCATTGAAAGAATTACGAGGCAGACCACCAAGCAAAAATGTAAACAAATGATACTCTATAGGCACATATATGACATTTATAGTCATTCTTATCAAAATGTCTTGAATATGAATCAAATAAACATGTATTTTTTAATCATATTTTATATCTCTTATTTGAAATTGCACTTAACATGTCCACTTCAAAAATACTCAACAATTATCCAACTTCACCAAGATAATTTCCACGGCACACCTGACGATCACCCACTGGTTGAAAAACACTGGTCTAGACAAATAGAAATGTAAAACACAATATACAAAAAAACGAAAACATGCTGGTTTTTCTGAAAACAAGAGAATATGGAAAAAATGAACTGAAATTAAGTCTGACAAAAATTATTGTAAACTGCATAATGGCGAATACACATTGGTGTATATATAGGTTATAATATTACAAAAATGCTTAAAATTACTTGTTAAAAGTCTCTTACATTTCTCTCTAACATGTTATTGACATTTTTCCACAACTGCTGCTATAAACTTTCTTTATTCCCCCAGTTTCCTCTGCATCTATTTTAGTTTTCTGTCTCTTTAAACCCCCAGTTGATCGTGGCAGATGGCTGCTTGTACTCAGCCTCGTTCTGCTGGAGGTTTCTTCCTGTTAAAGGGGAGTTTTTCCTCTCCACTGTCGCTACATGCATGCTCAGTATGAGGGATTGCTGTAAAGTTAATGACAACACAAATATGTCATTTTTCGTGTGCTGATTCCAGAGGAGTGAATGCTGCAAGTCAATGACTTGATGCATCTGCTAGGTTTCCTTAAATTGGAAACTATTTTAAACCGATTTATTTATGATGAATTTATGATTTCAGTTGATTTTCTTTTAAAGTACCTTGAGACAACATCCGCTGGAAATTGATGCTATATAAATAAACTGATTCTTGATATGTGAAATGCATTTATTTTAAATTTCTATTTACTAGAACAAGAATCCTTCTTCTTCTCTCTTCTATGGAGCTCCATCACTCGTTCTAACTTGTTCTGATCCATTTCAGCTGATGACAGTAGCACGGACCCTGCTGGGTAGCCGGGCGTTCTCTTTGCTGCTGCGCCCCACCGTCTACGCCCAGTTTGTGGCCGGAGAAAACGAGAGGGAGATCTCCCAATCCATGGGCAAGATGAGCTTACTGGGACTGAGGCCTATGCTGGCGGTTCCTATTGAAGAAGATCTGGGAGACAGTGTTGGGTACGCAGTGCTTTTTAAACTTTTCGCAATCTGACATTTCAACATATTTTATTTAAATTTATTCTACACACCAAAATAAAGCGGTGCATAGTTGTAAAGTTAAAAGAAGGTAGTCGGGCCACTTACGGCGTGAAGCTTCACCATCACTGGCTTGTTGCGGAAGGCATTCAGCACAAAACCATTGGTTCTGTTCTTTATTTAACATATAACGCCTCATTTTTCTTCCACTTTTTACAAAGATTTTAGTTCAGTTTGGTGAATCACCCAAAATCGAAACAAAGAAAAACAGGAAAAAACATTAAAAAAAAATACTTTTAAATTGGAAGGTAAATTTAAAATGTCTTAAAGAAAAGATTTTTGACACATGGATCCGGATCCCCAGCTGTTAAGATTGAGCCCCCTTTAAGTTCTGTAGTTGTGCTGCAAATATCTGAATTTTGGCCACTTGTTTTTATTCAATACAAACATTATTTATATTGTAAACATTTAGAATATATCTACTAAGCATATGATAAATACAATTGTTAGAATAAAGATGCTAACTTGTGCTTTGGGGTTTATCAACAGATAATATACAGAATTTTTTAAATTTTAATAACCTTTACAAAAATGAAAGTCTCTGTTTTTATGTAAAGTGACAGAAAACAACAACAAAAAAAGTCAGTGTATTTAAACTACATTTATTTGTTTAAGATTATTATAGGTTCTTATAAAGCGGACCAGGCCCAAAAATCCCAAACCTTTCAGTAGATTTACACCGAATGGGCTTTTTTTAATTGAGCAAAATTATGTTGAATAAGTGTTACTCTTACAAATCTTGACTTCCCTATCCTCCTTTGATCACGACATACATCAGAAATAGAAGATTGAACACAAAATGTGCCAATATATCCTCCAACAAAGAACTCTTCATCCACATCGTTTCCCGATGAAAACTGACCAGCTTCGAAAATCTTTTTCCACATGGCACATTTTAAAAAAGTTTTCTTTTAATTCATATTAAAGCATTGACTATAATTCACATCATCGTCTACCAGAGCATTCCTAAACCTAACTTTAACAAACTTAATTCTCACCAGGTCTTTAAAAGGTAGTAAAAAAGTACGCACACATACGCAACCGCCCGCCACTGGACTTTATCCTTCATATTTGGGCCTAAGTTGAATATAATTGTTCTGAAAAAGTGTTCATCAACCACCAGAGAGAAGAGGTACGACGACAACATGGCGGCCATGCTGGAATGTGTGCGGATGTCCCACAGCAACACGTGGAGCAAAGACCCGATGATGCAGCTGAAGATCACGGCTCTGCTCAGTCCAGAGCTGTGTGTAAGGATCCTCCCTCCAAACCCACAAAGTCCATCAGAAAACATTCACTTTGTATTCATTTATTTACTTTGCATAACAATATTTACTTCAACATTTTTCTTTTTTTCTTTTACACGTACACATTTTATCTTTAAGCACCACCAAAGATAACCGGGACCGCTAACGAATATTGAGGGGAAAAAAGATAAGAATGCACATTTTAGTGTTTGAGTTGTCAACAAGCTCCAGGACGTTTCTGCTGACTTAACACCAGCAAACCTCCGTCTCTCCCTCTCTCTGTCTGTCATGTTCAATCCACTGTCGAAAGCCTGTTTTACTTCTTTCTAATGACAGTCAACTGATGTGTCAAAGGTCAAACTCACAACCATCACTGCACAACAACCGTACGATCTTAGCCTGCTTGTCCGAGCGATGGATGGAGAAGTAAGCCAGCAGCCTGAGTGATACTGCTTATAAAACGTGTACATTTCTTTCTTTATTTAATTATGTTTTTTAAAGTTTTTACTGTTTTCAGGCTGTAACCTTTCCTGGATTGGAGGAAAAAGAAGCAGCTCATTTTCTGTGTGGTCTCCATAGGTTGAACAAGATAGCAGAGGTAATTAACCCTTTCCAGTTCGATCCACTTGTAAGTTTCCTTGCTATAGATTTCAAATGCAGAGGGGAAGTTTTATGCATAGCTTAAGATACTAAAATGTGGAGGTATTCAGACTACAAAAGGTTGGACACAAAACCGTCGCTAGCAATGCAATTTATGTCTTTTGCCTGACAAACTGTTCTGTGGTATGAAATGACATTTTCGGCTATTAAATATATCTGCCGGTATATCTACATTTATGACGAATTTATGATTTGAGTCGATAAAGATGGATCTGATTTGCAGCTTCAGGTTTCATTTACCAGCTTTAAAAAGGTGAGTTCTGCTTTTTATCCCATCCAGTTCAAAATCTGAAATACTCGCATTAAACACTAACTTGACTGTTCGTTTAGGGTACGTTAGGTAAATGTAATATAAAGAAAACCTGATTATGTCGTCATATCTCATACTTTTAAACTTGTTTAAGGATTTGCTCTAGATGCTGAGGGTGGTGAGCACTGATAAACCCCTGCAGCAGTCTCTGTTGCTGCAGTTTTTTGTATTACTGTGAATAAACATTGGTGCACTCTTCTTTTTCTCCTCAGTTTGTAATAACCTATAACCTGGTGTATAACAAATAAAAAATCCCTGATGCCCACAGATCTGTCTACGTAATAAATAATCTCTAAAGTAGCTTTCCATATGGAATATCGAAGTTCTGCAATGTTTGTTTAGTAATAATTAAAGCAGATTTACAGGAAACTGTTGTTCTCCATCAGGCGAGCGTTGACAAAGTCAGAGTGCTGGTTGATGCAGAGTACACCTACATGAATCCTGCTCTCACTCTGGTCACGATGGCACTGATGCAAAAATTCAACAAGGACGGCGCCTGGATCTGGAACACCCATCAGTGTTATCTAAAGGCAGCTGTCAATGATTACGGTTCACTACTTACTACATACATCGGAGTATTTCTACTGTTTGCACTCAGTGACGGTGTTTAACAGGCGTCCAATCTGTCCGTCAGGAGTCCAGGTCTCAGCTTCTAG
Organism: Orestias chungarensis; assembly: GCA_032876305.1. Taxonomy (NCBI): domain Eukaryota; kingdom Metazoa; phylum Chordata; class Actinopteri; order Cyprinodontiformes; family Cyprinodontidae; genus Orestias; species Orestias chungarensis. Next base: position 157,520 of record JAVLVB010000507.1, on the reverse strand, counting down.
AGGCTCTGGATCAGTCAGAAGCTGAAGGCTTCTGTCTGGGAGTCAAGCTGGTACGAGGGGCGTATATGGAAAAAGAACGAAAGCTGGCCCACAAGGAGGGCCGGGCGGACCCTATTTATCAGAGTTGGGAGGAAACCAACAAGAGGTTTGATGCTCAGAACAGCTAAGATGGAAAGAAAGATAGATTAAATAAAAATACTCATCTCAGTAGGATTCCCCAAAAGCAATATTTAGAAAAATGTATAGAAGATTGTTGTTTTCCTTAACTTATATTTGTTTAGCTTGCAAAATGTCGTAGATTTTCGCATTTTCGCACTGCTGTTTGATAAACTAGGGAGGGGCCCCAAAACAGATTCTTTCCTAGAGCCCCCAAAAAGCTAGGAACACCCCTGCAAACCATCCCGTTTCAACCCTTTTTGTCGTGTCAACAGTTACAACGGCTGCCTGGACTTGATGCTGGCGGCCATATCCCAGAAACCCGACCGCTACAGGATCATCGTGGCCACTCACAATGAGGAGTCTGTGAGACGAGCTGCTAAAAGGCAAGAACATAAGAAAGATCACTCACTCACTCTCACACACACACACACACACACACACACACACACACACACACACACACACACACACACACACACACACACACACACACACACACACACACACACACACACACACACACAGTAAATCTGGGTTTATTTGGAAGAAAACATGCTTGACCCAATAAAAGGAGAACATTTTAAAGACGGACGAAAGGGAGGATCCCACGTAGGCAACAAGAAGGTTCCTCTGAAGGCTGGAAGTCTGAACTTCTCTGCAACCAGAACCCAGTTTTAAGCATTTGTAGACAAAAAGGTTGATGGTGGCATTAAAAAATGTATTTAGAGATTTGAAGGTAGACAAAAATGAAACAATTAGAAAACAGAATTTTCACGCCTATAAAAATATCAGGATGATGTTAAATATCCACTAGTGTGAACATGCTTGGGCACCGAGGTTTTATTACGATTTCCTGATCTTTTCTCCAGACTGTGTTGGATAAAATATGTAACGATTTGAGTTTTTTCTATTAATGATCATTTAAATAACCATTTTTGCTTCAGGATGGAGGAGCTGGGGATAAACAGAGATGGAGGCTCGGTGTGCTTCGGCCAGCTACTGGGAATGTGTGATCACGTCTCGCTGACACTGGGTGAGATCAGCTCCTGTGTTTTCTTTGTGTTTTATAGCAACAACCCCCAGAGATCGTTTTTCTATTAGTTTAGAATAATGTCGTCCCAGTTGGAAGTGTTAGATTTTTATCCTGCTTTAAATCTTCCATAACTTTAGATTATTTACAGCACCTTCACACCTGAGCCATTCTACCCACAAGATGCTTCTTTTTCATTAATTTATTGCACAAATAATTTTTTGTTGGGAACGATTTCTTTAAACTGTGGACGATAAATAATAATAAGTATCATTTTATTTGTATGGACAGTGAAGAATACCAAATTACAGCACATAAATATCTTACATTACCTGAGAATACTGTTTAAATCTGTTCTTAATTAATTAAAACTGGGAATTATTATTAAAAAAATAACTGACACCTAAATGACAACTTCATCAAATGGTTGGGATTTTGTCTAGTTTGGTCTGAAATGTCTTTAATAAATGAAATATCAAAGCGTTAAGACAGTGTTAAGATATTGTATTAGGTCTGTGGAAACTCTAGTGAATTTCTCAGACATTCAGAACAAACCAAAGAAGCTGGAGTTTCCCATCCAGAGAGTCTAGTAGATAAATGGCAACAATTTAGTTCTTAAATTGACCTCAGATTCACAGAAAACATGGAGGAAGTTATCCTGTGTTGCTGTTTGAAGCAGCCTATCAGATGTTAGGATCTAAACAGGAGGAGCCATAACTCCGCCCACTTGGTTTAATGTGTTAAATTGATCAGAATTAATTATTTCATGATGTAAATCACCAAATGAAACAATTTCATTTTTTACTTGAAATTCAATCATTTAGATTCCTGTGAGGCACAAATTATTCATTTAATGATTTTATTGTATTTTAGCTCTCTTTAACATTATGCAGTCACAAATTTTAACTAGTTCAACAGTCTTACTGTTTGTTACTCGCCCACCCAGCCAACGAGGGTTATCCCGTTTACAAGTCGGTGCCGTACGGGTCAGTGGACGACACGCTCCCTTATCTGGTGCGCCGGGCCCAGGAGAACCGGACCGTGCTGCAGGGGATCCGCAAAGAAAGAGACCTGCTGAGGCAGGAGCTGGGACACAGGATGAGGCTGAGACTGAAGGGTGGCAGCTACTGACAGATCATCTGGAGAGAGACTGGAGACATGACACATCAGAACCGATAGATTGCGGTTAACAGGGTTGAACTGTCTGGGTCTAATTCAGTAGTATTTTTTTAATGTAAAGCTATAAAGAAATTTTACTTTGTTTTTTGTGTGAGTTTTATTGCTGCTGTCACTTTAAAAACACCAACTTAAATGTAGGGAGTATAAAGATCAGGTGGACTAAAGATGGGGGTACTATAGGTATGAAAGCACCAATATTGCGATAAATTGTGCAGACATACCGTAAACCTATTAAAACATCTCACAGCTTTAATCGGGGAGCGGTTCGAAGTTGTTCTCTCTGCTTTAGTGGCGTTAGACTCAAAATCAAAGTTTGACATCATCTTAAAATCGTTTTATTGATTTGCATCATCTTTGGATGTTATTTTTGGGTCTCAGTTAGATGTTTTTTTAATTTTGGAGGTGGAAATGAACAAACATCGACCACAAATTTAAGCTTACAATAAAATTGAAAATGCTGTTTACCATAAATGTGCAATAATTTAAATTAAAGGCCTTAAATAATGTGAATTGTGCATCTTTATGTTTTAGTTCTGAACTCAGTGTAAAGTGAAGGTCTTTTTCTTTTTTAATAAACAAAACTTAAGACACAATGTTTATTTTTTCTTTATTGTTATTTTAGGTAAATAATAGTTAACATGTTATTAACCACACTGCTTTGCTACAGAGGGGAAAAGCTGGTACTGTTGACACGTTTTTCATAGCTGTTATGAAGATTCGGGTTAAACTCGAACCATTTTTTGCCGTTTTGGAGTGAAAACAACTCGGAAGCAGAAAAAGTGAAGCCACCATGATTTCTAAGGTCAGTAGTTGTTTTGGTTCCTGTAGCCTCCTCGCTGGTATCCTCCCTGCTGGTATCCTCCCTGCTGGTATCCTCCCTGCTTCTGCTGGTAGCCGCCTTTCTGATCTGTTCCCACGAGAGACAAAAAGAAAAAGGTCCAAACTTTAGAGAGAAATCACAGTTTAGTCAAATAGAAACTTAAATAGCTTTTTTAATCAGCCAGCTTATAAAAGAATGAGACAAATGTAAGGAGGAGAAAAAATAACGCACCTCTCTGGTAGGACTGCTTCTGCTGATAACCGCCTTTCTGATCTGAAAATAAAAGAAAAAAGAAGGAAGTTATTTTTATCTATGGTATGTTTTTATAAATAAAAAGCAAATAAGACACAATCAACAAAGAAACAAAAAAAAGCCAAATATCAAATCAACTGTAGTTGCATTGATCAAAAAAACCCAGCAATAAGTAAATTCTTCTTGCATGTGGTTAATCGGAGCTCACCTCTGTTGAAGTATCCTCCGTAGACGCCCTGCTTCAGGTCGGAGATGCGCTCGTTGTTCTCCACCAGGCTGCCCAGCTTCTCTGCCAGCTGCAGAGCCATGTTCTGCAGGCTGGTGGGCTCTGTACGGTGCATCACCACGGTCTGCGTGGGCTGGTCGAGGGACGCCTGCGCAGAGCGGTGCGAAACGTTTTTAAAAATTGTTTTTTAACGCCTTTGCAAATAAAGCCAACGTTTCCCACTTGTATCAAAAAAACCTACCATCAGCTCCTCGTTGATGATCATCTTGCTGATGATGCTGTGGACCGTCGGGATCTCCAGCTCAAACATCTCGGACAGCGTCGCCATGCTGTAGGTAACACACAGAAAAACCAAGTCAGCGCCTCAACGCCGCTGCTTTCTGACTGAAACGACATCCCAGCTATTAAGGTCACCATTAAGAAGCTACAAGAAGCAAACTATGCTTCACTATGACAAAGCTAACTATGAGCTAATGACCCGAGTTGATTCCTCACAGGATCCAGTTTTGACGGAGGTGTTCCTCAGGACACCATCTCGAGACCAGTTTGTTTCCCCTTGGGGCAACGCAGCCATTTTTTCTATTATATTCACATTTACTCTTCTTTATTAGCCACAATTTAATTCAAACTTGTTCTGGCTTCATGCTAGTCATCGTAAAAAAATTGTTGCCGCTTGTTTCCGGTGACTTGGTTGTTCCTAAATGCTACTTAGGCAGAATCATCAAACTTCCCATTTCTCTGAAAAAGAAAGCAAGTTAAATATAGAGGAACAATAACGGGGAAAAGAGATACGAACCGGGTTAATGAGGAAAAGTATATAACGCAAATATACGGAGGAAACTAACCCTCTTTGGGACTTAGCGAGGCATTATAGGAACTAGGGGATTTTTGCAAAGAGGCAAACCAGCGGAGTGACGCAAAGTCAAATAAAAACAGAGCCGAGTGAGACGAAACTAGCGTTGAAATCGACCCTCGTCAGCATTAAGCTCCTGTACAAAAAGAGGACTGAAGAGACTGGAAGTGTGGACGCTTGACAGCCGTGAGCATCAACAAATATTCGAGGAAACTTGAATGATTTTAGCTGAAACATTTCATTTCACTTTACGATTAAGAAAATGTTATCTTGAGGTTAATGTGAATTTATGGAACGGGACATGACGATCAGAGGACTGACAGTCACCAAGATGACACCAAATATTCGGACTACACACAGCCTCATTCACATTCACAAGTGAAGCATTACGGCTGTTACTGAACTTTTATTATGTAAACCACCTTAGTCAAAAGTGACTGTTTTCTTTAATGGTTAATAAATTAGACTGTGGTTGTCTTATTCAAACGGATGAGATGTGAAATCATATCCTCATGTGTTTATACAAGACTCTAGTTTTATATATATAATATATTGAAGAACTGTAATTTTATTTTTAGTGGTGCTCTAAAAAAAAAAAAAGATCCAATTATTTCATATGAACGCATTTAGGACTTACTCAAGGATCCACAGCCGGTCTAGATAACATTTTTGAGGTAATGCTAAGTGGTGTTAATCACACGTTTACCTGATGGAGTCGTACACGCTGCTGTAGGTGAAGAGGTATGTCCTCAGGGACTCCTCCTGGATCTTCCTGTAAAAGGCAACAGCGTTATAAAGTCATGGATGGAAATAGTGCTGCAGCTAACAATCATTTTAATAGTCAAATAATCCGAGGATATATATTTTTTTGATTAAAGCAACACTGTAGAGGCTTCAGTGTTGGTCTATTTTGGCAGCCACTGTGGACAAAAGTGGTGGATTTTTTTTTATTCTGAAGAAAGACTCGTAAATTCCTGATCTCCCGGTCGCCTGCAGTTGGATTGAAGAACATTTCTGTCTCCAGTGTCTGTGTGAAGGATGAACAGTGATGAGGTGATGAATTTAACTGTGGTGAAACAATGTCAGATGATGATGTTGAAGATAAGAAACGGGGGAAGTGACGTATGCAGTAAGGCTGTCAGCACATCTGTAGTTATTTTGTGTGCCACCCTCCTCAACGTTGCATGGTGCCGCTTAAAGTGTAAGATCGCTGTCAAAAAGGTGTGTTCACAACTCTAACGTACGTATTCATATTTATATACCAATAAACTTCTTGCACCCAAAATTCTGCTGAAATATTTGTCTGAGAATATGAATCTAAAAGCTACGAGTGCAAAGTCTTATGAATACAACTAATATTTACGACTACGAACTCCTCCTTTCTTTGTGGAAACAAATGCAACTTTGTGGATATGCTTAAAAAAAATTCTACGATGACATTAAAGGGCGGAGTAATCGATCCGCAATCTCATCAAACACAGCCAGCTCCAAATTTAAAGATGACTTTAGACAGTGGACTGGGTGGAGCAACAGTATCGGGTGAAGCACCACAGGTAAGATCAATATATATTTCTATATAAAGTAAAAAAACTTTGATATATAAATACCAATGTTAGAGTTGTGAATGCACCTTTGTCACAGCAATCTTACTCCAGAGGTGTCATTCAACGAGCTGTAAGTCAACGTATAATCACAAACGTTATGAGGATATTTTATGAATGTTGAAAAGTTTCTTAGTGTTGCTTTAATTATATTGTTTTCCCAGAAAACGGCATGTTTTAGAGTCAGCATGCTCCAGTTACAATTATCAGGCGACGACTCATAACGATTGTTTCCTCCCTGGATGCAAACAAGCATCTCCTACCTACAGCAGGGCAGCAGTTACCTGACGAGCATCTCGCGCACTCGCTGCGTCTCGGGAAACAGGTCCCACACTTTGCTGTTCATCTTCTCATTGATGATGAACGAGTGGCAGGTGCGCCAGTCGCCCATCTTCATGGCCTTGCTGGCTGCTACCACGTGTTCCCTCATGCTCTCCGGGGGTCCTGGGGGGGGAGGAGATGAACGGGGAAGGCTTTATGGTTTCCGCTGGCATATAAATCACAGAGTCGGAGCTCAGAGGCTTGTTTATGGTACCCAGCAGCGGCTGTCTCTCGCCCACGCGGAGCTGGTGGTGGAACTGTTTGCTGATCATCCTGCGGCGGGCGTCGAACTCGTGGGCGGCCATGTATGGGATTTCCAGCAGCATGGCCGACACCAGGTACACACACTCCAGCAGCTCCAGGTTGATGTGCATGTGGAATGGAACCTACAACCAAACAATGCAATCTTGACATACATTTCTAACTCTCTGCATCTTGGATTCACTGATAAATACAAGATGGCTTCCAGTCTGGCAGAATGATGGAGTAACTTTTAACTGTAAATTTGACCGTTTTCTGTCTTTTAGAACCAAATCAGATTTATTTAAAACCCTAAAACCAAAAATACTTGTATCCTTTGATGCAGTTATTTAGTTTTGAAAAATATGTTTCGTTAAAAAAGTAAAATATGAAGATCAGCGGTAGAACAGAGAACTCCGCCTCTTCTTGTCCTTCACCTTCCTTTCCGTCAAATTACTACATTTTGCTAATTTGTGATACTAAAACAAACTATTTGCTTACAATAAGATTTAATTATGAAATTATTTATTTTAGTTACTTTTACCTATATTAGATAACTAATCAGGTAAACATTTAGATTTGTGATCCGTTCGACAAGAACAAAGATACGTAATGGCTGGAAAACAGCGCAGAAAATCACTGATATCTTCCAGATATTCTGTTACTGATAATCACGGTATATTTAAGTTTGTTCTTTTTATTGAGTTGGATTTTTAACAAGCTCAACTAACCCCCTCCTTCATGGACGCTGATTGTATGAGAGCACCTTCAACAATAAAACTTCAATCAAAAATCTGATTTTCTTTATTTTTTTATAACGCAGATTTTCAAACTACTATTTAAATCCGACTTCTGCGGGAACGCCATGAAACTGCAAAGTGACCTGCCGGCGCAAAATAGGAACCTACACGTCTGACAACAGCACTATATTTACAAAACTATCGAGGGATGACGTTTGTGGATGCATTTTAATGTTTTTTACTGCCGTCCAAGATAATAATAATGAGAAGCATAAGAAAAAAGGAAAGCACAGCAAGCTTCAGACATTGATCATGTCCAGATTCATCACGTCTGGCTTACTATGATGAAAAACAATGAAGCATGTCTCACTGACACTGACGTTAAACTGAGCTAGAACCTGAATAATATCACATATAGAAGAGGTTAGATTTCTTTTCCTGGGGTGAAAAGATCAAACTCCGAACTCAAACTTGCAAAGTTAAGATGTGGGGTTGGGTTTTCCCGCTTTGCGAGCTTAACTTGTTCACCTGTCGTCTCTTCTCGATCTTCTCCTGCTCGGCGTTCCTCTCCTGCATGTTCCTCATCAGCAGACCCTGACCCAGCAGCTCCTTGGCACGGCCGGACGACTGGATGTCTAGCAGAGCATTGTGGGCGTCTTTAATCATGCCCTGCCTGAAGGCGCAGATACCGAGCTGCACCATGGTTCTGTTGTACAGGATCTTTACGTGGGAACGGCAAAAAAAAGAAAAGGTAAATTATGGCGGTTATCTTTAGGAGTACACGGCGGTCGAGTTTGTGTGAACACAGACCTGTACGGGCGGGTCCGCATGCTGGATGTTGTCCTGCAGGTGGCTCATGAGCATCAGGTCGCGGGCCTGGTACCAGCGCGAGTGCAGGGCGTGGTGGTAGATGTGGCACAGGATGGCGCAGGTGCGGATGCGGTCGGTGCGATCCTTGGAGTAGATGAACTTGCAGAGACGATCCATGATCACGGCGCTGTCTTCGCCCTCGCTCTCCTCCTGGTCCTGCTCAGACTGCACGGACCAATCAGGACAAAGTAATTATTCTGGTTGGAAAAAGATGTGACTCTTTGATTTCACGCAGCAGCTTTGATCACCTTGGTTTCTCCCTGGAGGCCCAAGCTGCGACGGTGAGCTTTGTAGTCGAACTTGTAGTACGTGTGCATGATTCTCCGCAGGAAGACGCGGCAGATCTCCTCTGTGGATCCTTTGTTCTCCAGGTAGGTGAGCAGCCGGTCGATGATGCCACAAACCCTTCCCTCGTCTTTAAGGTTGTCCACATACTCTGCAGCAGAAAACAGAAACAAGACAAACAAATTTGTGAGTGAACACTTGTTTGTTTCTTTGCTGTATTGCTTTTTTTTTAGTTCCTCCAGATAAACGTGACTCGGCGATCGCAGAAAATCCCACAAAATTGCATATTCGCTGCATAAATAGCATCTGAGCGCAAAAGTTATGTTAATTCCCCTGTTGTACTGATCCCATTTTTTTTTTTGGCAGAAATTTGAAATAATTGATGATTTTCTTACTTTTGACTGACCCCCCCCCCGCACAGCCAAAGGTGAACGGTCCGACACGCTGACGTAGTGACGTTATCACCCCGTGCGCCACCATAACAAACACACGTTTTGGTCGGTGGCAGAGTGATGATGTAACTACGTCAGCGCGTCGGCCATATTGGATGTGGCACATCTGCCCCGTAAACTACTAAAAGCAAATGGACTGAAGTTGATCCAGCGTCTTACTACAGGAGCTTTAGGTTAGTAACAACTGGCTTTGTTCTTAGACATATTCTGGATTTCAGAACTAAGCAATGTTCATATTTTGCTCGTACTACGTTATAGATGACCTTAAATGGTCCAAGACTCTTAAGTTAGTATATCAGGACTAAATAACCGAGTCAGCTATGCTGCTATGTTATGTCATGTTTGCTGCTTACTATATGTGGGAGAAGCTTGTTTACTCTCCCTACATTTGGAAACGATTCCAAAGTTTTTCAAGCCTTTCCGCATACTTTCGCCCCCTGCTACATTTTTGGCACTTTCCTGCATTTTACTGGCAGAAAATAGGACGAAATCCTGCAGAAGTCAACACATAATCAAGGATTATGAAAACTGAAGAAAAAACCCCACAAACATCTAAACATTATACCTTGTGAATGAGGATCGGTGTTCTGCATGATCTTGGTAAACTCTTCGTCCATCCTCTCCACCAGTGTCAAGACACAACCGCGCACCCTGAAAGGCTGCTGAATGCAAACAAGCACAAGATATTGTTTATTATACACGTCCATTTAGCTCACTGCAAAAAAAAAAAAACAAAAACAATGTGATAAATAGTGACATAAAAGGAATGCCAATTACCACTATGGTTAATTCGCTTTTTAAAAACAAAAATACTTCAATTCGTTAAGATGCGTCTTTCATTCTTAATAGGAGGTATTAGTTGTTTTCAGGGAACCTTATTGGCTGACAGGTTTTACTTTTACAATATTTCTCCGATAGAAAATCCTTAATTAATAGATATAACTAAAAATGGCGCGGACTAGTTTACAAAAACAGGCGCAAGAAAAATATACCCAATTCTCATTAAACAATGACTTACATAAATTATAAATATGAACATAAGAATATTGCACCTTTTAGGCATCCTATACTGTTCATCTTCAGTTTATAGCTTTTACTCATTTTCGTGGTTGCATTTTAAGTTTGAATCGCTGTGTTACTGAACTCATCGTACATTTACGGATTACCCTTGACGGCACCAATGGTTGAAGGATGATTCTTACATCACTTCTTTCTTAATTATTATTATAAAATTTACAAGTCAATGCTGCATTTATGGACAGTGATTAAAAAAAAAAGAGAAGAAAATCTGTACATTGGCGATGTTGATGTGTTGAGGTGCAACCAGAGAAAAAAGTTTAGTCTACGACAACGAACTCACCTGGTCAGAGACAGCAAGATTCTCACTGTCCTCAGCGATGTTCTCCCCAATGAAGATGTTGTTGTTCTCAAACAGGATGTCCAGCAACTCATCGATGCAATCCAAGCATTTCTTCCACATGTCGCTCTGAGGAGCACAAAAAACACACCCTGAACATCAAATTTACACTTAGATCCACTTAGAGAAATGAACATGCGACCCATTGTCGTTACATTGTGTTTCTCTGCATAGAAAGCGTCGACTCTCACCTTCATGAAGGCCGCCAGGTTGGGGTTGTAGTCGTACAGAGAGGCAATTATGTTGAACTTGATCTTGACCAGGATACCTTGACCCAGATTGTTCTCAGCAGCAATGGCTGCCAGAGCGTGGAGCAGCTCGATCTGAGCAGCCCTGTCCAAGGAGTAACATGCATTGTTTACAAATGAACAATAGCAACAATACCAAGCTACAGAAGACAAACAACATTTCTGTCAGCATAAATGTTCCCATAAATATCTTTTTTCATTTATTGTGCTTCCTTTAACTTCTATCCCCCACAACAGATACGTTTTTTTTTAACGTTTTTTAGCTTTATTTAGTGGAGCATCTCTAACCTGTCGGTTCCCTTTTTGCCTCTTGCTTGCAGGATCTCGTTGAGCTTCTTCACCACAACAGGAATGTTGATCTCTGTGCCTTTGGCGAACATCTTGGGTTTCTCCTGGTGGACGAAGAAACACCAAAAAATAAAATAAAATAAATAAAATAATAAAAATAAAAAGCGGAATGAGACCTGAGCTATTTCCATTTTCTTCCCGCTTTGTTTCAGAGCCCCGTTTCTTAGATGACGCTCTCACCTTGACCAGGGGCACGCCTCCTTTGACCTTCTCCCAGGGTCCTTCACCGTCTTCGTCTCCTTCGCCCTCCATGAGCTCCCCAGCTCGCTCTTTCTTCTTCTTCTTCTTCTCTGCCTTCTTGATGCCGCTCTTGTCGGCTCCAGCCACCCTGAGGACAGTTAATAATCGAGTTAGAGACTATTTTGATGTGTTCAAATCAAACGGGGTTGATCATCAGACACTAGACGTACTTTTTGAGGAAGACATTGGCCAGAGACTTGCCCTTCCCTTCCTCGTCGTCCGAGCTCTCACTGCCGCTATGCTCTGTGTCGCCACCCCAGTCCCCATCGTCGGCGTCGTCGCTAGAAGACGACTCATCCTGTTGAACGAGCAGCGATTAACTCGAGCCCTGTGATGAAGCAACGCTTTAAACACCTGTGACCCGCTTACCCCAGAACCCTTTGCAGTCTTGAGGAACTTGCTTGCTTCTGACGCGCCTTCAGGCTTTTTCTTCAAGAAGGACTTGGCTGACACCTCCTCCCCATCATCATCATCGTCATCATCATCATCGTCGTCATCGCCATCAGAGGAGGAGCCTTAAGAAGAGGAAATGGTGCAGAGTTATTGAGAGGATCTTTGCACTTAGTATTCAGTCTTTGATTATCAGATCATATCAGTTCTGTGCTTAAAATCTCTGATAAAATGCAGTCTGCTCCAGAATTGGATTCACCTCACAATTATTATCCGCCGGCAATGGGGGGATTTTTTCTAACCCCCTTTCTAACCATTAATCAAATTTCCCCTTAGGTGGGACAATTAATTAATTTCTATTCCATATTTTATGATCTAAAAAAAACAACAACCCAGAACTATTCAACACATGACTAGAATTGCATTTGAGGTAGAATCACGCTGCTCTTTATCCTCCTCGTCAACAGCGAACCTGCACTGATGGTCTTTGTTTGTGTTTGCGTGCAAATTTTATTCATAGGGACAATTTTAATAAAAGAAAATTTTACATTGGAGATATTGATGTTAAATATTGCGATGAAAATAAACAGTTGCCATGTGTGCCTATGATTTTTCTTCCTCTCTGTCATCAGCATTTTGAGCAATGTCCCTTTCATCTATTGTAAAACTGGCTAAATAATACATTAGCTTTAATATTGTACGTTCATATTGCTTAATATTTATAAGTCAAAAGTTATTGTGATGAAAACAGTTCTTAAACATTCACACACCTATATTGAGACAATCAACTAATAGCTGCTGCTGCTGTTATTGTTCTTCTGGGACTTAAGAGTTATGCTAGGAATTCAACAGGTCCATCAAAAATCTTAAGGAAAAAAAAAATGCAGCCATTCAACCAGAATTAAAACTCTGTTAATGTCACACAGATGTTCTCAGGATTCTGTTTCATAATAGATCAAACTAATCCATTATTTTAAATTTCTTGTATAGAAGTTAAGGGACTATTTTTTATTATAAAACAATGCCAACAATAAAAACAGGACCTGACTGAGAGACTTTTAAATTACAAGTTGAGAAATGGAAGCAGGTCTGTTGGGGTGTGCCGGTCTGATATCAACCGGAAAAACTAATATCGGGATATAACGGCCCATATGTCACATCGCTGATTTCATTTCACAAACACAAGTGGTATGATCCAGTATTTCATCCGGGCTGCAGAATATTCTTTGTTTGTAACCCATCAATTATTGATAAATGGATCGTTTTTTATCAGAACTTTATTGTTGTTTGCTGTTGTTCTCCTAATAATATCACTTATTGAAGGCCCTTTTAACATCCAAGACTACAAAAGTAATAAAACTGTAGAATTTGTGGCTGATGTCGCATCTGGACACCACTATTGAAGACCGTTATCAGAAATCGACTATGATAAATAACCAGCAGCTTTTCCATATTCCTAAAACTTCTTAAAGAAAACCTACTAAGATTAGAAAAACTGACCAGAGTCCTCCTGCTCTTTCTCCTCCTCTTCATCTGCAGACTCCTGGGGGTTCTAAATAGTGAAAAGATTATTACTTTTTTAAAATTAGTTCTCGTTTCTCCTTATCTTAACTATGTTTTCCCCCTTCTAACTCACCTCCTTGTAGGCAGCTATTTCCGTTTCAAAATCTCTGTTGTACTTGCGGATCTTTTGACGGAGCGTGCTCAGGGCCTTTGCGTTGTTTTTGTTCATCTTCTTCTTGCCCTCTTTGTCCTCCCAGAGCTGTAATGAAGACAAAAACATAGCCTGGTAAATATATGACACAGCTAAATTTCGTTGTTAGGTGTAAGGCCAGACCACCCACCTGGTTCAGGTAGTCCTCCAAGTCGGCCAGGAGGCGGATGTAGAACGGAGGCACCCCTTCTTTGTCCACGATGTTCTTGCTTTTCAGGAACGCTTTACACAACTGCTCGAACTCCTCCAGACATTTGGACATGTCCCGGATCTTCATAGCATTACGAATTGTCTTTATAAGGTTGGTCAGCTCTTCGAACCTGATATATATATAAACAGAAACATTTGTTTATTTTTAAAACAAACCTGATTCATATTCGCAGCAATTTTGAGACCGTCTGAAAACACGCGGCGCTCACCTTTTGTCTTTGGCGCTACGCACCACTCGTTTCGTATCCTCCTCATCATCACTAAGAAGCAATGACCTGCAACAAAAATTGTTTTGTGAGACCTTAACCGAACGAATGCTAAAGGCTTGGACGGTGACGACAGTTTTGAAAGATGCACTGACTGCTTGAATGTTGTCCCAGGTGCTTTAGGGGTTATCTCATCGGCGGACGAGGACTCCTCTGACTCACTGTCGGAGCCGGTGGCGAAGAAACGAGACATTGCTGATGGAGGCTGTCAGTCTGAAAGTACGACAAAATACACATCTCAGGAGGCCTGGTTGAAATTCTGTTCATTCAATGTTAAACACTAAAGATTACGCCCTGCAATGGAGGTAAACAAACAATAAAATGTGGTAATATTGTAGGGCAACAATATATGAAAACTGAAGTTTGCTCATCGATTTAAGTAGGTTATTAAGCAAGATTACCCAGTTGAATACGCCAACATGTCTAAAGCTTTGTAAGCTTACAATGTCGACCTGTCGACTGCTGGGGCTGTGCCAGCTTCTGAAAACCACTCCAATAATAAAAAAGCTGTTTAATAAGCTTTAAAACAAAGTGTCAGATTCCAAATAGTCGACTGCTAAGAAAAATCATGAAATATATCAATTAGGTAATTCTTCTATAGGTTGATGATTATCCCCCTCCCTTATTTTAATTGTAATAGTTTACAAACCAATTAATAACTTAGAAAGGTGACAAAAACGGCACGTGAGTCACTTAATTGATGGTCACACTGTTGAAAACCGTTTTATAGCCGTTAACGTTAAAAAGCAGCTAAATCCTCCCTCCAGCCTCAGGATATCCATTACATCGACTGTCAAATGTTTTCAACTAAAATCTGAACATTTTGTATTGATAAAACAGTCTTTAGCTGGGTGTTAAACGGTGCATTTTATTAATGAATCGCGTTTCCGGGCGTCGACGTTACCAGCTAGCAGGCTACATGCTAACAGTAATGTAACGGTTAACATATGGAGTTAAAGAAGACAATTTAAAATGTGATTCCACATATTTGGTACAATTTATCAAAACCAACATCTGATCAACGAATACATTGACTAAACACCAAACAATTAGCATTTTTTCCTACGGATATATAAGGTCGATATTAACGTGGCGCGACATGAAAGCTAACGCTAGCACGAACTATGCTAGCAGGTCAGGTTTTCCGAAGTCTGTAAGTTACCAGCCTCATTTTAACACAACAAATATACGACTATTATTTCATTCATTATTAAACTTACGTATCTTGTTGTGGAAACGACGCTATCGTGTGTTGGTTCTGTTGTACTCAACTGAGGCCGCAGAAAAAAGCCTCGCCGGGTGTTTCACGTCAGGGAAAGGAAGCTAAGCGTAGATCAATAGAACACATGGATGGCGCTGTGACAGATCTACAAGTCTAACCAACACTGGATTTCTGTGTAAGGCTGCCACCTAGCGGTGGTGAAACTTCCTTCTTGTTTATGTATTTTTTTTATTTTTATGGCAGCTTACAAACAACTTAAAGGTGCACCAGCGCCACCACCTGGTGAGGAGTGTAACAAATGTTGGTTAAAAATAAAAAATCCAATAAAAAATAGAAAATCAAATGAAAGTAACAAAAAATAACGCCTATCCTTTTATTCAGATTAAACTGTATGAAAAGTAGCATATTGCCTTTATTTCTTGTATTTTTGTGAAATAAATAAATAATTCTAGATTTTTCTTATAAAAAATCCTCCCTCCTTTCATTCTCCTATAACTTTTGTAATTAGTTTTTTTTTTTACCTTCTTTTTCCAAGGGTACTAAACCTAACGTCAATTTCATCATCAGTTTATAATTGTTTGGTGCTCTGCTTAGCTATCACGTCTTAATTCTATAAACTCCTTGAACCAATATCTTGCAAAGTTTAAAAGCTATCATGTTGTTTTTAACACGTCTCACTTATAGGCTTTTGTAATACCTTGAGAAAATGTTCAAAGCTGATGGAAAGTAAAAAAAGGCATGAAACACATATAAGAGATGTATCACATAAATAAATTTGAGAGAGGAAAGGTTTAAACTTTCAATGTAAAAAACTGAAAAAATATGCCAGTTACAATGAAATGGTTTAGATTAAAGCATATTAAATGTGTCAGATCGGTCCAGTCAAACTACAAACCTGAATCTATCTAAGAATCTTAGGCAGAAATTATACAAAAAAGCTTTCTGGAGTTTTTCAATTAGGCTCAACTTGAACTAAAGTTGCAAACGATGAAAAAAAATCCGTGTAGATGTAGAAGACTAGACTTGCAGAGGTACTTGTGCCCAAAAGTGGTTAAATTATAGACGTAGACGCATAAATAGAAACACACACCACACTTTTCAGATTTGTTTTTTGTAAAAATTACAATCCAACATCCACCTTCTTTGACCATCTGATAGATACATTAAATTTAGTGTATCTATTTAGTGGAGCTTTATTGCATATATATACATATATATACCTTACGGACCTTTACTAAACAAAGAAATCCACTTCATAATCAATAATTTCCAAAAGCACAAAAAGAAACTTCAAAAAAATTACTTTATTCATAAAATGTTAATTAAAACATGTGTATTAGTAAAATTTACCTGTTTGCCTGAGAAGGCACAAAGGTACAGTGGAAAGGACCAACACAAACAGAAACCTCTGTTAGTAGACATGTTCATGAACAATTAGAAACCGTTACAGAAAGTTTGTAGTTTTCATTGAATATAAAAACGACCAGCACAGGAGTGAATACATAAATATATCCACTTAAGTAAGTATGGAGTGATAATAAACACACTTCTGTTTAAAGTGCAAATTCAGGAAAAAAAAAAGCCAAAAAACCTTAAATCAGGTGCATAATGACTCTTTATTATTTTCATGAATTTAAAACATGCAGCACAGATGTCCTGTAAAATAATAAGTAAATCTTTATTTCACTGATTTTCAATAAAATATCCTTAACAAATTAGTTTTAATTTGACTTTAGTGAAGTTACACAAGACTTCACTAAAGTCAAATTAAAACTAATTTGTTCTTTATTTACACTGAAGTAAGCATCTCTTAAAATTAAAGGAATCTTCAGCTGTCCTGCTTTTCATACTTGAGAAGCTCTAGAGGATAAAAAAGGAAGAAATAATTCCATCAGTAATAAACATTAAAAACAGAAGAATAATTATTATTTAATAATTGACTAATGTTTGTGTTAAGAAATCTTGTACTGGGTTAGCTTAGAATGCAAAATAATAATGATAAAAATAAAAAAACACAGGATACCTTCTTTCATTTGTTCCATTTCCTCCGACTGCAGTCTGAGTTTCTCCTCAAGCATGCAACATCTGGAACAACCTGTGGTCGAGTGAAAACCACAAAATGAAAACGCAGAAAATATAAAAAGTCGAGATTAAGCTGAAGATGTGACAATTTTTAGGATAAAATTATTTTTTTAAATTAACCTTCTAGAGACCTTAGTGATAAAAACAAGCTAGTTTTAAATATGGACGAGATAATTAAGTAATTGTGTTACCCCCTAAAGCTGTATATATGAAAAACATAAGACTGTGCATTATAGCTGCAACTGGCGACAGGAAATTGGCTACTGTCCCTTTAAGAAACTACTTCCGTTTACAGTCTGTGTTGGGGACCAAAACTAGAAGGCAGATCTACGTTTAAATGTATGTTTTTGACGAGGGAAAGGTATCACCACATGATTTAAGGCTCAGTTATCCATATAAACTCCCATTTAAAATCTACTGAAGAAGTGACACAACAGAAATGCTCACATTCTGCTCATTGTTAACCATTGCATAAGTAGACGTGAATCTACAGGAATGTACTTTAGACAGGACAGAATTATTTTCACGAGTCTCTGCTGCAGCTGTCCATCTTACCGTGGTTTTGGGGTTTTCTGAGATGAGCTCTCCAATTGGCTGCAGGGGGTTTCAGGCCTCTCCCTCTACTGCTTGGATCACAGACTGATGTGGTTTTAGCGGCACTTGCTGTATAGCCTGAAAGTTAGCAAAGAGAAACACATGTGAAAAGCTGCTGAATGTTGTTGCTTGTTAAGCGCAAGAACGCTAGTTGTGACACAACTGTCACCCACCCGGTTTGGAGGCTTTTCCAGGGGGGGACCTTTGGCTGGCTGTGGGCTGTTTTAGGGGTTTGACTCGCTTTGCAGAATCACAGGCAGACGATGGAGCTTCACTGGTGCTGGACGGCACCAGTGGCTCTAAAAGGACGAATGACAAAAGCACAAACATTAAAGAATCTGATTGTTTTTTTTGTTTTGTTTTGTTTTACAAAAAAGTAAAATAAAACACTGTGAAAACGCAAAAAGATGTTAAACACTTTCTTTTACATTTTTGTCTAAACAAACATTTTTAGTCCTATCAGCCCACATGTTAAATATTAAACTTACCCATCTTCTTCCTCTTGGACACAGGCAAAGCTTCTACCTTAGTTAAAGGATGTTTCTTTCCGTTCTTTGTGGACGTGTTGGCAGCTAGACAAAGAACAGCAAAGACGTTGTAGTAGAAAGGCACACTGGAAGCCAGTTCATTGATTGATTTATTAGTGATTGAACCATTTTTAAACAATTGGCAACTTAATAAAGCCCATTCTGTATAGATGGTGGTTATAATCAAACTATTTGTTAGGGATGCACTGATGTAAATATTTGGGCGCATATTGATATCTGATCTTTTTGTTTTTATGTCTAAATATTTTCATTTATATATAAGATAGTCTGATTTTGATCACAATCTATCAAATTGGTGCATAAAAAGAGTAAATGGTTTACAGTAGAGGTTCTTTTCCCCTTTTAATAGTTCTTATCAAGCTTTTGTACGTTTATGTTTGATTTCTGAGCAGAACAAAAGGAAGCATGCAGCGTAGGATTGAGCAAACCTGCAGATCCACTGAGCTTTTCGGTGCTTGAGGAGGCAGCTGTGGTATGTCGGGGTTTCTGACCTGCTGCAGCCCTCGAGAAGCTGAGGGGAATAGCACTCAGCTGAGGTCTCTGCAGGCCAGAGGAGGGCGTCTTGGAGGCTGAAATCAGAAAAGGGGAACAAACGTGATTAAACTTTTAATCACTGAATTATTTGGGTTATCTACATCGGGCTAAATCTCTCAACTTGATAAGAATTGGGATTTATCGTTGCAATAAAAACCAAAAAAAGAAATAAAATTATGTTATTTTTAATTTTTTCCTAAAGTTTGTGCAATTTAGAGATGCAAATCAAATTTCTGTATGTAAAGAAGCCTATTTTAAAATGGTAGTATTTGTGTAAGTATTACTTTATTCTTATTACAATAGTAACCAAAAATATCCTGATAACATTTTTTATCCCTTATTTGGTTTGATATAAATTCTCTCTTATTAAGCAGTTTTTTAATACAGAAATCACACCTGCTGTTTAAAGGTTCACTGCTTGGCTACCATTTCAAATTTCCTGTCCAACTTGTAAAAAATGCTCATTTAATGGGGAACCTTTATTCTGTCTGCCTTTTTAAACTGAACTAAATCAATGACTGAAATCGATCATTTTCTACACTAAACACTCTGGAAAGCTTTTTATTCATCCTTTGTTCTTTATACGTCACAATTATGCCTTACTTGATAAGGATTTACAATTTTATTATGACACCTTGTGGTTCTATTGGGCTAAAGTAGTGAGAAACACAGACGATGCTTTTGCAGAAAAACCCCACATGCAAACCAAACATATGATTTCAATCTGGAGAAGAATGCCTGAAAAACAAGAAGCAGAACTTCTCACCTAGGGATCGCAGATAGTATGATGATGATATGGAGGATTTCTGGCAAACACAAGAACACAGAATGTTACTTTCCACAGACAGACAAATCTATAATGTCGATTTAAACCATTAAATCATAATCAAAGGAACTCAGCAGGTTGCAAAAACACCCAAAATTCTTACCGCCTGTTCCTCTGAAGCAGCAGCACTTTTTACTGCTTGGCGTTTTATTGGCAGACCGCTCGCCGCCACCGGCCGATGTAGATAAACGTGTTTACCCGCAATCTGCTTAAAGAACGTTCTGCGATCAGAAACGATGTTTGACGGCATCGCCAGCTTGGTCTCGCGCAGCTTCCTCTGTACCGCCAGGACTCCGCCCACTTCTTGCTTCCTGTCAACGTTGAACACCTTACAGTTTGGCATTGGCGTGGAAGTGGTCAAACACTCGGCTTGTAAATCCAGAGTGTCGTCCAGGTTAAACGAGTGCGCTTCGGTGGTTACTGTATCCAAGCTTTGATGTTGCAAGAGGTCCGAAAGGTTGTCGGTCAAAGGCTGGCCCGATTGTTGATCCTTGGATTCCCATCCTTCGCTTCCACCAGCTGGCTCTGAAGCAGGATTGGCTTCAAATGTCCTGTTTGGGCTTCCATCCCTTTCAGTCTCTGGCTCTACGGTGACTTTTGTTTTATCGCTGTCTAGATTTGTTATGTGGTTTTCAGACGAGACCTCCCTGAGGGTAGTGGCGGCGTTTGATGCTTTGGGAGTGTTGCCATGACCCAAACTGGTTTGATTTGTGTCACTTGTGCTGATTTCTGATAAAGTGATCGTAGCGTTTGGTTGCGACGGCGGTTTGCAATCAAAAGTATTGTTGCGCTGACCGAGGGAGGCGGAATCGTTCTGCAGTTCGGATCTTTGAGGAGAATCGGCGTCAAAAGTGGAATTCCGCAACGGCGAGTGCGCCTTCTCATTTCCACTCGAGCTGCTCTGATTTACGACCAAAGACGCTTCGGTTTTAGTGACGCCCAAACTCTGCTGATCTTTTGGGACGCCGTCATCCTCTGCTGGGAGATCCAGAGTCACGTTCTTGAGGCAGGAACCCACGGCGGCATCTCTGTGAGCGGCGTCGCTCGCCTGGCTTTGTTGTGTCTCCTTCCTGGCTGACAGCTCGTCCGCTTTTGTCTCTACAGAACCAGGCGTTTCTTTACATTCGGATTCTGACCCGGAGGTGGATTTGTTTATGGAGGACATGTGGCCAACTGAGGAGACCTCAGAGTCGCGGGTTAGGTCTAGGAGAGTAATCTCTGGCAGATACTCATCAAAAATCGCTTGCACTGAGGGAGCCCTCTTAAGGGACTCGTCCCCGATGGCGGGAAGGCTGCTTTGAGGATCTTTAGTGTTGGTCTGGCTGTTAAGCCGAGGTGTTGCAGGTTGGCTGTCGGGAAGGACAGAGTCATCCATGGTCAGCTGCATCGTTGAGTTCCAAGAAAGGCCTGGCAAGCGTTCATCTTCGATCATGGAGAAATCCTGAACGCTTCTCAGCCTCCTGGATTCTCCAGTCGATTTTTGACAGTTTGCTGCAGGAAAACCAAAAGGAACAGCCAAATTAGGAGGGTTTAGATTTCTTAGAGGTTCTGGAAAGGAGTTTTTACGCCCAATATTCAGGTGCTTTAGGATTGGGGTCAGAGCAGAGTGGACACCAGACAACCAAAACTTCGACTGGCCCACGTCGTTTCTATTCATTGGAGCAGGAGTAGAAAAAGGTCGGGCGTCAAAAACATTCACATCTTCTTCTCCTAAGGTCAGATTATCTGTTGGATTTTGCAGCTTTGAGGGGTCGATGGCTTTAGGTGGAATATTTTCACTGCATTCATCCAGATGTGGATCCTCTAGGATGTATGAACAGTGAGTGGTTTTAGTATTAGCCATGAGAGAATAACTCCCTTATTTTACTTTGTCGAAACTAAAACAGGACTTTGTTCTTCAAAAAACGATGGGGCCCAACACTAGAAACCCTTAAAGTACTTTTAACAGAGAGAGTCTGTGGACAGAAACAAACAGAAAATACATTAAAAACAATTTTACTTTGGATATATTACACATGAGAAATGAATCAGAAATCTGCAGCAGAATAGGCCAGGGGTGGTAAATCTAGACGTAAACAATGTCTGAAGCATACGGGGCTGAGTTTAGCTTTCTTTTTTCTCAGCTTTGTTTATCTTGTTTCGAAAAGATCAATTGTCAAAGGTCAGTGAATGTTAATTAATATACGTTTGCTGTGATATAAATCAATGCCTGTTATTGTTGGTGGACAAATTCAGATAATGGACTTTCCCTCATTTTAGGCCTCATAGATACAGTAAGGCTGCACAATTTATTGCGAATATATGGTCATTGCATTATAAGAGCTCTAAATATTTATACAGCAAAGGATAATTTAGAGTGGAACAGTTGTTTCCCAATATATTTTAAGTTTTTTTTATCATGCTCTTGCAATATTTAGCCAGTAGGACATAAGGCTGCCAACAAAGATCAGAAAGGGAGAGAGAGAAAAACATGAAAATATAACACCTGATATCTATATTTACCAATATTATTGCCATCACATGATTTCCTAACATCAGGTAGAGAGCGTAGTAAGCAAAATCAAAAGTCTAGAAAGTGTGATGAACAAAAGGAACAAAACATGGATTACTTGCAATATGTTGACAAATCTCCACATCAAAACATTAATGATTTCCTAATATTGTTTATATCACAAGCGGCTCAGAGGTCAACATTTTCATGTTTAGCTGTCTTTCTTCTTTGGAGGAGCAGATCTTAAAACACTCCATACATGCAAGTCACAAGAAATGCCTTCAGCATCAAATGTGTGCAGGTAGAGAAGCAACATGCCTCCAAGCAAAACAAAACAAACTACGTAAAAACATACATTTATCTCAGCTAAATTAAATATTGGCTGTATAGTTTCCCTCCATAGAAGCTACACCTGGTCTGGTTGGCCCCAAAACATACCTGGGTAGGAATACTGGCTAAGATAATTATGGGAGAGACTAAACCTTCTCAGTATTCTGCTAATAACTTTTAAGGCAGAAAATACAACCACATCGGTTTCTATGCTTCTTTTAATGTTTTCTATCTTGTCAAACCCCATGTCAGTTGTGGCAGACGGCTGCTTGTACTGAGCCAGATTTAGGTTCTGGTTCCTTTGGAAGATAATTCTTGTTAAAGGGGAGTTTTTCCTCTCCACTGTCACTGCAAGCATGCTAAGAATGAGAGATTGCTGTAAAGTCAACGACAACACAAGCCACTGCGTCTAAATTGTGGTCCAAGAGGAGTGAATGACTCGATGCAATCTGCTGGGGTTTCTTAGATGGATATTTTAAGCTAATTTTATAAATTTAACTGGCTTGGTGCAATATTTCATAACAAGAAATAATGTTAATGCATTTGTGATGTATTTGACATAACATATCATGTAAAGTGCCTTGGGATAACATTTGTGAATTGGGGTTAACAAAAAAAGAAGCTCTGCATCAGTCATGGAAAAACACCAATGAGGTTTAACAACTTGCTGGGGTCAGATCATGCAGTGGGTGTGGAGTAAAAACACTAAGATATTTGTTGACAAACCAGTTGGCCAGCTAACCAATCCGCAGACATCCCACATAACAGAAAAAAAGCTTTCAAATAGACGATATTGTAAGTACTATATTGTAGATTCTGTGTCAATATTGTATATTCTTGTGGAGTCAAATCACATTTCTCGTATAGTTCTTTATAATTTATAATGTATTATATATTTGCATTCCGATCCTCAATGCTGCTATGTCCGAAGTCCCATATTGTGTTATTCTGTGTCCATATTGTAGATTTTGTGTAGCTCAAATCCTATTTCTCGCATAGTTTTTATATTCTTATATTTTATTACATTATTTAAAATTGCTATCAGGGTGTAAACTGGACCGGGGGATTAGAATTTTCGTCCCACCTCATGTACCACATGTGATGTGATGACAAATAAAGATTCCTTGATTCCTTGGATTAATAAAAGAAACACTGTGGCTTAACTGATCAAAAGCATCTTATTTACATTTTATTATATAAACCCAGAGAAACAAATAGGACTTAAAAATGATTTTGAGTAAAAAGTGATTAAAACAAACTAATAGGTGGTTCTATAAAACTAGGATCATTTACTGTTTTTAGCTACTTTGAAGAAAACATGGATTTGGCAGCTTGTTTTATATCTGGATTTACTTCATTTTAAACACTATTTTTAAACTAATAACTAAGCTGTTAACTCACCCTTTTTCCACTCAGTCGACTTATTAATAAGATCGACTCATTAAGTCAGGTCTTTTTAAAATAAATAAAGTATAATCCTAAATGTAGCAACACCATGGGAATGCTAACAGTTCCAAATGCTCCGTAACTGTTGTTAGCTAAACGGAAAATGCGCTAACAATAGCTTACCTTAGACGAGGCAGATCTACTATACGCTTTAACGAGTGTCTTAATTCACCCTGGTTTAATTTTAGGTTACTAAATGCAGAATTAAACGTGTTTATTTTCGTAAAGAATGTCAATAATCCATGAAATCAATCAGCGTTGCACCGCGAGTCTGTTTCAAAACTGTCCGTTTCGTCATCTGACACTTCCAGCCAATCACAGGCCGGAGCTTCTTCTTCGTGACTCGTGGAGAAATCCAGCGCCCTCTATCGTCTGAGCAGTCTTAACGCAGGGAGCTTCCGGTAGACGGTTTTAGATATGAAAGTTTGCTGCAAAAACGGTATCCAGGTCGTATAAAATTAAAACACATGTCAGAAACTTTCAAGATATTTTCTGTACAAAAAATTATGACGGGAAAATGTCCAAACATAAACAAACAGATACATAAAACTAAAGGGGAGACAGCGGACGAGCGTTCCTTCACGTCAACGTTGCCGCCATGTTGTGAGGGGCATGTAAATGGTTGAAAACTTCACACTAAGCAATAAAACAATCTCTTCAGTTGTGATCAGAAATATTAGCACAAGTAATAATATGTAGTATTAATAAATTAAATGATTACATAGAACTTTTAATATACTTGAACGATATTATTTTACAAATTAATAAAATAACTTTCTATCCTTGCTATACTCTACTCCATACAAGCCTCATTTGAAGTTGTTTAGAGGTGAAATAAGGCACACAGGGTTGCTGAAAAAATAATTTTTTTGTCATATTTTAATTTGCATATATTGTTTTTTTCCCCAATATGATCACCATTATTCATTCTTGAATCAATTAAACTATTTAAACTTTAGTATTTTTTTATTTATATTATTCTGGAGACAATGTGCTCAAATACATCTATATCGTTTATCTGGGGAAATTTGTTGAGAAATGGTGGGATATTTTGTTGAATTATTTCGCCGTCAAACATTAATGGTTAGCCGTTTCTTTAATTTTGTATTGTTCTCTAATTTAGTATTATATACTTATCATATTGGGAAAGTTCAAACTGATAAAAAAAGAAATGCATAGAATTACAGTTTACATTAAATATACTGCAAGTCTTTATTCAGTTATGCTTTATTATAAAAGCTACCAGAAAAATAAGTAGCAGAAAAATATCAATGCTGCTTTTAGTTTGATGCAAGACAAAAACAGAGCAGTATTTACAATATGTTGAGCTATTCGCAGAAAGCATTCAAATATATTTGTTTAGTTATTGGGAGTTTTCTTCAGCTTGGTTTTGAGTTCAGACATCAAAGGATTTCCAAATCTGTGAAAGCATAAAAAACACAATCAAAAAAAAAACAACAAACAAATATGTGATAATTTGAACTTGCTGAAAAAGGTAAACGAATATTAGGATGTTGTTAAAACATTTTGTTGAGTCTGTTTTACCCTGGTTGTCTGGGGGGCATCCATTTAGGTCTCTTTGGTGCTTCGTCTTTTTTGCCAGCACCCTCCTCTTCTTTCTCCGGTTTCTCCTCGAATTCCTTCTTATTATAAAAAATTTTTTATTTTATTTTGCCCAACATAAAGATAAATAACAGTGTATGGATTAAAACAATACCTGTGATTGTTTTTCTGGGTTAGTCTCATCTTTTTGGGCTGGTTGTGTCTTCTTTAAAACAGGAAAACCTGCTCCAATCCCTGAACGGAAACACACACATACATACATACATACATGTATATATATATTTATATATTACTAATGACTGAGAAAAGGGTCTCATATCTGGTTGAAAAATAGGGCTCACCTGGAAGTTTGATCCCCATTCCCAAACCACCTAAAGGCACACCTACAGGACCTTTGCCAGTGACAGGCAAAGAGGGAGTGGGATCCACAGAAGACTTATGAATTAAGGAGCGAGGATCTGTGGGGGGTCTAGCACGAGGGTTTTTCACAGCGATGCGAGACCTTTGGATTGCAAAATCAAGCATGTAACCGTCCACCTGCAATGAGATAATCGTTTTACACTATGTAGACCTTTAGAAAATTCACATTTTTGGTTTGATCTAAAACGATACCTCACTCTGATCCTCTTCCAACTCCTTCCTGCTTGGGTCTGGAATTGATTTGAAAACTATGTGGTCTTCTGAGCATCTGTGCTCTGGTGCTGCCTGAGAGAAACGCTGCTCCTCGGGTCCCATCTGGGGTACATCTCCAGAAGGTGGTTCTGTTAAAAGCCTTTCCTCCTCCAACAGAGCCTCTACATCATCTATCTGTTTTCCTTCTTCATGGGAGATTTCAGACTCAGTTTCATTGACAACCTTAACATCAGCTTTTGTCATCAGCCACCTATCATCTTCTATATTGTCTCCACCCCTAGCTTCTCTCTCTGGAAATATTTCATCTGACTTTTCTTGAGCTGTAACAAATTCTTGGTTTGGATGTTTTGGTTCTAGCGATGAAACCCCTGAATCAGGGCAGGATCTGATCTCATCGGATGTTCCCACATCTCCAGGGTAAGACGGAAGAGTTTCAGCTTCTTCCCTGATCAATGCGAAATCAGAGTTAGAAGCTGAAAAGTCACAGATATCAATGTCTGTACGTGATTTAGTGTCTCTCTGAGTCTCACTGATTGGCTGGTCCAATAACCTATAGTCCAGAGTGGTCAAGGTTTCTGTTTTACTTAAGGTGTCAGGCTTTTCTGAAATGGCCTCCATTACTTCATCTTCTTTCTTCTCTGGTGATTTTTTGCCCAATTCCTCTTTAAGATGGTCACTTTGTAGCCCTAGCTCAGATTCTTT